>JANHGB010049193.1:0-16381 GCA_026283785.1 Coracopsis vasa
CTGCTGTGGTTTAACCCTGGTAGTCTGCTAAGCTCCACACAGTCACCTGTCCAGAATTTGTTTCCTTCCACATAAGAGAGACTTGTATCACAGAGCTGACTATTCCATCCTACTGTGTATTTATACTCAATGGCAGTGGTCTGCTGAAAACCTGTGGCAAAGTTGCTATTTTTCTATGCCATCTAACCAATACATGGGGTAAGTGCTAGCAAAAGCTAACTAGAGGATATGGCTTTTTGAGCCTGGAGTTCGTTTCCCAGGAGTAGAGTAGTCTTATCATGACTGTTTAACCTGGTTGGGAAATGGTAGTTAAAATATGTGCTTTGCACGAAATTTTGCTTCCATTTGCAAGGGGAAAATGCCTTCATATTCAGCTCATTATGAGTTTTAATATTCTCTCAGTTTTCCTTCCAGCATTTCTGAAAACTGACAAAACAGTATTCTGGGACTTTTATTTATTCAAAATATTTAAAGTCTTTAAATCATTTTGAACAGAAAAGAAACATTGTAGGAAATAAAATGGTGTGATTTGTCAAGCTGAATGACATATGAAATGATAAATGACACCCTAGCTCCACAGAAATGTAGGACGGATTTTTTTCAATGAAGACAGTTTTGGAACAGCTAGGAATAAATATCTTGTCTTCGCAGCTCATTTTTCTGAAAAGAAGAAAAAGTAAAGAAGGAATAGTTTGATCTTTCATAGAGCAGAGCAATATAATAGAAAATAATATGACTGGTTTGGAAAGATCAGGAATAAAACAGAGAAAAGAGGTGAGCTATTGGAAACCAAAGGGATTTTTCTAAAAAAGAAAACAAAAAAATCTGTACAAACAAGACAAAGAACCTTCCAAATAATCCTTATTTGTTATTCAATTCTTAGAAACTGAGAGAAGTTGGAGAATTTGGAACAGATTCTGACTGTTGAACACAGATGTCATAAATCATGACAGATTAGTAGTCAACCCTACTAAGAAAAATCTCCGAAACTACCTTGTCAAAAAATAGAGAATGATTGGAGAAGCATTCCTGAATCCCCTTTGGAGACACCTACCTTTTCCAGTCTACAGACACCTCTAGAAGCTGTCACTTGGCTATAAAGACACCAGGGAAAAGCACAGGTAGGAAAACAGAAGGTTTCTCTAACACTACCAGAAAGATGAGTAGTCAAATTAAGATACATACCAAATCCGAACCCCCCAAACCACTTTGGGTGCAGAGTTTAGATTAAGAATTTGAAGCACATTAATTCTCTTGATATGAAGAAACCCAAGATGTGTTGCCCACTTCAAAAAAGACCGCTTTATTCATCAGACCTTCAGCTATGTTGGAATCATATCATTTTCCATTACCACTGTTGAAACTGAGCAACTCTGCAGCAAGTTATCACAGATTCAGTCAGGGTCTTCCTGGCCCTGCCCAGCCTCCCCAGAATCTCTCCCCACCTCTGTCCATGGACCCAGGGGTGACATATATTTCCAGGCCTGGGCACCTAAACCTGTCCTGAGCTACAGTGTAGGTTTACCTGTCTCCAATCCCGACTGTGTCATCAGCATCTTCTGCCCTTGACTGAATCCCATGGTTGCACGTTGGACTTGCTTCAGCACCTGCCATGTTGGGACTATTTATGGACGCTATAACCAGCCATGGGCTCTGCCCACCATGTTCTGACCCCACAGGACAATCTCAGCTTGTCCCCTCTTGTCACACAACCCACTTCTGCAACTTCCTAACAGATTCACAGTGACAAAGGAAGAGTAAGCCAATTACGTCATTCAGTAACTCAGTGGATTCTGATCTTGCTTTTACACCTTTTTTCTGATGCTACATAAAAATGTGAAAATTTCTGAAGCAACTGAAGCAATTCTGACCAGGATTCAGTTTTTTTACTTCCTGGTCTATCACACTTTTTATTTAAAATACAAATTGGGTATGGGTTGAAATACACTCTGCCCAAGTCTAGAGACATGCACTGAGTATTCCTTAACAATCAGATGCTGTTGTTTGGTTAGGTTTTTCTTCTCTTTTTTTTCCCTTTCCTGAAGAGAGGGATGTTAATTTAAAATGAAGTTCCTCTCTGGATACAAATATAAGCAGAAAACAGTCACCAAAGGACAAGAACCTAAAGGTTTCTAGCCTGAAGTTAAAATCAAATCTGACAAAACTTAAAAATCTCTGTAAATGGACTTGGGATCTGGGGGTACGACACTGGGCAGCGGCAATGGGTATTAGTGTGGTGGAATATTTTGGTTGCGCATCCTTGACACTCTCATGTCAACACAAAGTGACAAAATGGTGATTGCATGCAGGACTTTAGATTCACCTACATTTCACATGCACATGTTATGTAGTATAATGTACCAAGATGCCAATCCTGAGTTCTAGATCTGGAGAATCGAATGCCGGAAATTCATTTTTTAAAAGAACTTGCATTTAAATTTTGTCCCTTACCTCATCTATTTTCTATCCTCTAAAATAGCTACATATCTGAGCTAGATAATCTCCTTTACGTGTATGTGAAGCATGAGAGCATCTATGTCATTCAGGTTGTCTGATCTGCCCCTTATTTGCACCTTTTCAGTGCAAGAGGGCTAATCAGTCAAGGGGGAAGCAATAAACAAGAGCACAAACACACTGACCTGATAAGCAAGGAATAATGGAAGCAATGCCAAAGACCAAAAGTCTCCAGCTACTGTCTGATAGTAGTCATTAGAAAACTCCAGGCACAGCTTTGGAAAGGGCCAACCTGGACTTCATAACAAGGGGAACATGAGATTCAGCTTGTTTGAGGGTGGGCCTGTGGGATTATATAAACATTTAATAGAACTAGGTTGGGGAGGAAGAAGGAAGGGGAATAGACAGAAGGGATATAAAAGGGGTTGTTGCATGTAAACTAGGATGGATAAATACATGTCTCTGGCTGAGATTTGTGACCAGTCAACAAGTCCTTAAGTGCGGGGTGTTTATTGAACAAGTGTGTGAGTACCGTATGGGCAGTGAGCATCCAGCAGGACCAGTCAGTAACTAAGGGACCCTTGGAGTTGGTATGGGAGCTAGGATCTGTGGGATGTGTGCTGCGTTACAGAGCTTCTGTCCCTGACAGCACAAGAGCTTGGTTTCTTATTTGTCTCTTCCCATAACTATGGTGATTCTTCCAGAAGTTCCTATAGCAATAGCACCTATGGCAGTGGTCCACAAGCATATCTCTACCGCTAATTCAAAGACCTCCTTTTACAATGTATATCATAAAGCCATCCACAAAATCTAATCAAATAAACTATTAACAATTGCTCACATGAAAAAAACAATAAAATCTTTATGTCATCCTTTCTGATCATGCAGTCTTCCCTAATGTAGTCTAATATGCTAGAAAGCATCTAACATATCTTAAGTCCTCCATAGTTTAACAAACAGCAATGAATAAAAATCAATCACACTTGTCAAATTTATCCAACAGTACTGAAAACCTCAGTTTCAGATTACTTTGGCTCTTTTCTAAAATGAAATAAACGTAAACTCTTAAACGGCAGTGTCAAAAAAACTTAAGATACTGCAGTGGAGAGAGAGAGAGAAAAAAAATTTTAACAAGAAAATGCAAGTGCTTTGATTCAAACATCAAGACTCAAAATGACTATATTAAAATTGAATGTTTGAGCAAAAAGCTACAGCTGTCCCTCAAAATTTTAAAATTACGTTAAAGCACTTATAATAGTATTTTTCTTGCCTAAATTTACACATCCAGACATTATTTCTCTAATCTGATAGTCACCATATCCTGCGTCCTTAATAAGTAGAGGAGGCAGCATAGTAGAAATGGAAATGGAAATAGAAATTGAAATTAAAATTGAAATTGAAATTGAAATTGAAACACATACTTCACAGAGATCTACTCCTCCTGTTTCATGATGCCTTTCAAGGTTGCTTGGAATGAAGTATTCTCTGAGTACACACACTTCACTCCATTAATTGTCTTCCTGTCTCCAGACAATTATTTCAACTGCAAAACAGCTTTAAAAAAAACCCAACGCAAGCAAACAAACAAAACCACCAGACACAAAAAAAAAAAACACAAACAAAAAACCCAAACAAACCAACCAACCAACCAACCAAACCACAAAAAAACCCCAAAACACCACAAAAACAACCAACTAAACTAAAAAAACACGCACACACACACCCCCACACACAAAAGACAAGGTGAAGTCTGCCAATCCTGACTATGCAATGGGGCTTGATGTGAAGGTTAAAATTTAACATAGTTTTAAATCTTTTTTGTGCTGATTTTCTCAGGTCAGATTCTGATTGGTAAACCTTAGCCAGTGGTGGCAGAACACTACCAGTAAACTCCTGAACAAAAAAAATTACATATATTATAGAGTGTCTCACATATATCTCCCCCATTGTATTGTGGTTTGCTGTCTTTCCCTGCAGCTGAAAAATAAAGGGGGACTAACTTTCTTTTGCTTCAAAAAGGGAAACTGTTTTCAAGCAAGAACAATATTTTGGTTTATTAGTCACTGAGAACTGTTCAAACTTGTCACATCAAATACTACCTCCTCCAATCATGTCTCCTTGGGACAGCGACTGCTAAATGAAAACCACACTCAACTGAAAACACACTTCGAAAAAAAAAAAATGGTCAGAAAAAAATCGATATCATGCTGCTTTCTGAGATTTCCTTGAACCCTTGGTCATTATCTAACACACATGAAGACTCAAAGTAGTGTACTTGTACTTATCGTAATTGATCTGGAATCATCCCCCAGAAAGAAAAACAACTGAACTTCATCTACCTATTGCTTGAATATTTCATGTCTGAAGAAAATTGTTTTACATTTATCTACACAGCAGGCAGGATTTGACAGTAAGCTGCACATGCCAGTGATTCAAGAACCTATATAATGACAGTATTCTTATTTTCAGTTAAAATAAGAAGTGCTTTCTAACCAGTACCTAGGTAATATTTATGGTACATGATATAAATGGCAATCTTGTTCATATATTTAAGTTATACACTTCTCCCTAACTTCTAGCAGCACTTTTTAAAAGAATAAAAACAGAAACAGCTCAGCCTTCCCTGAGAGAGAAACTTTTTTCCCGTTTGAATAGTAATAGGAGACGCTGTAAATTTTTTCTTGAATATTTGATTGCTTTTCTTTGCCTTTTGAAATTGTGGGGTTTATTTGTTATTTATATACATCAATACATAACCATGTGCAGAATAAATTCTATTAGGATAGCAGTTCGTAATAGCTTTTTGATCCATTACTGTATGCATTAACTGCATGGCCTCAGATTAGTAATACAATAAAGCTGAAAAGACACCTTCAAAATCCATTTTACCCTCCAGGTTTTACAGACAACATCAAACTGTGCAGTTCACATCAAACATCCTCCACAATATGTCCAAATTTCTGATCATTTTACAGTAAGTAAGACATAGTGCAACTGGTTCTGTTAAAATTGGTTTTGTAATAGGGACAGTGATGGACAGAATAATTCCTGAAGAAATGTGTGTTGATATAATTTACCATAGAAATAGCAATGATGGCAAAGATCAGACACTGATGGACAGAAAAGATATTACATTCAGATGGTTTATTTGAATATGAAGTCTTAATCCTCTGCCTAAATTTAGAACATCTACTGCAAATTCGAGCAGGAAGTTCAAAAGAGTAAGAAAGCAAGTATGTTGAAAAATTTAGAATAAGCTTCGCTTGACCTAAAGCAAACGTCTACTTTAGACAATTTCCAACATGGAAGTCCTTGTTTCTCTCTACCAACTATACAAGGAGTACAATTAAATAGCTTAATAGTAGATATTTATATTGTAGACATCTGAAGTGGCTGCAATCAACCCGAACTCAGGTATTTAACTAACATATTAGTCGGCATTTAAACAAGAACTTGAATTCTCAGACTACGAATATATAAATGGATTAGTAGAAACCCTCACTCACAGTGACTTTTTCACTATTGCAGGAGTCAGATTACCTCCAAGTCACTATAGAATGACTCTATAATATGAGCTGCACTGCAGTATTTTACAAAGCAAGCAGCTGTTTTCCTAAAGATCTCAGAGTCTGTATAGTGCCTTTATATGATAAAATTTTGGTTGTTTAAGAAAGTTCTTCGTCTGCATAAACAGCAATACTCAGACTTCTGGAGTTGGTTTAAGAATTATTGTGTAAATGAAAACAATTAAGTAATGCTTCTGTTAATAAAGATAGTCACTGATGATCACGTTAGAGTCTACATATAATTTTGCTGTTGAATATAACTTCTCTGATCATTTTTCTTCTGCATTTCTTTGAAACTAATCTTCTCTGGAGGCATGGGTATACCGTATTATTTATTTTGTTTATGTGCACATATATATATGTGTGTATATGTATGCTAATTGCACCTCTTCCCAACTGAACAACCACTTTAGTTATTTAGAAAATTAAGAAAAACAAATCCCACCCTTCATCTAAGTTATCAAGAAAAGATCTGCATTTCCTACACGAGACAACGTATTCTTTTTCACTTAGAAATGAATAGCTATGAGCAGAAACATTATGAACATGTTGTACGTATGTTCATAATTTGTACACATATCAAATCTCTTAGAGGTTTATAAATATCATTAGCACAAAGAAATTGATTTGTGATTCTGAAAATAAGAGGCAGTGTGGAAAAGAACCTTTAAAAAGTGTCAATAATATGGTCAGTAAATCAAAGAGCAAACATTGCTAAATCCTGTAGCACAAGAAAATAAGCATTAATGGAAAAGATCTACAACTGAAACACTTTCTCCCACAGGGGTTTGTAGATTACTGGCCTTTTCTACTGATGTTTCTGATACTTCTTTCCTGTTAAACAAAGACTGAAAGTTTTGTTTGTAAATCCCATTAGATACTATCTCTACTATTTGAAAGGTACCTTTCAAATCAATATGGCTTCAGAAACATGTTATGCAACATTTTGAAGTATACGGGGGTTTTTTTTAACTCTCGACAAAACTCTCTTGGAAAAGACGTAAGACCACTAATCTTGTAGATTTGTGACCCTGACAAATGCCGAGGATATGCCAGGAGAATGATAATGAGCAGTTCTGTTCTGTAAGGCAGACTTTGGTCCTAATAGCTAGTAATATAGCACAGACTAGAACTGGTGACAGGAGAAACGATTTTACACAAACTTAGTTTATCTATCATCTGTCTATTTATCTACCTACCTACCTACCTATCTGTCCATCTCTTGGTTTTCAGTTTGGCTTCAGCTACTAAGAGCAGTAAACTCTGTTTTTTCTGAAAGTCGTAACCATCTTAAATTAACCATTGAGGTGCCTAGATGATGCAACTCTTACCATCAGTCTGGAGATTTCTTTCCATGAATTATGGTGAACTGTTCAAATAAAAAGAATATAATGCATGACATTTTCAGGTAATAAAGTAGATATATTTATTTACATAAGATAGTTACAAATAATTTCTTATGAACAAAAGACAGAGCAGCTCTTATTCATGTTAATTAACATTATTCTGAAAAACAAATATATTTGACTAAATCATAACAATTTTCTGGAGAAATCATTTATGTGAGAATAGGTGACATTTCCTTCACAGTAGTAGTTTGATATCGTTTCTCGTAGCTGTACCACAAGAACACTAGGACTTTTATTACTTTTTCTTTATGCTGATCTTTTAAATGTCAGTAACAGATTTCTCTTCAAAAAAACATGGGACTAGGAATCAAACGAATTCAGATAATATAGATTTTAGATATATGTTATTTTCTAAATGAAAAAAAAAAAAAGCACAACAACAACAAAAAAAAACCCAAACAAAACAAAAAAGAAAAAAAAAAGAAAGCCCCCCAGAAAAAAGAAAACCCACACCCTGTAAATATAAAAGCACTTTTACTATAATTTTGAATTGCTTTTATCATCTATCTGGAAAGAATTTTACTTTACTTTGCAGTTTCAATATGAGGTTATTGTTAAGTAGGTCTTAGGTATCATTCAAAACTCATGAAAGTCAACAGGAATTGACCCTGTTGCCCCTGCATAGAATCATTGAACTAGTTAGGTTGGAAAAGACCTTTTAAATCATCAAGTTCAAACATTACCAAGGACTGCCAAGACCACCACTAAACCATGTCACTGAGGGCCTCATCTACATGGTATTTGAACACTTCCCTGGGCAGCCTGTTCCAATGTCTGATTACTTCCTCTGTGAAGAATTTTTTCCTAATATCCGCTCTAAACCTCCTCTCATGCAGCTGGAGGTCATTACTTCTTGTCCTATCACTTGTTACCTGGGAGAAGAGATTGACGCCCACCTCACTACAACCTACTTCCAGGTAACTGTAGAGAGCTATAAGGTCCCTCCTTGAGCCTTCTCCTCTCCAGACTAAACAACCCCAGTTCCCTCAGCTGCTCCTCATCAGACTTGTGTTCCAGACCCTTCACCAGCTTCCTTGCCATCCTCCGGACCCACTCCAGCACCTCAATGTCTTTCTTGTAGTGAGGGGCCCAGAACTAAACACAATATTAGAGGTACACCCTTACCAGTGCCGTGCACAAGGGGATGATCACTTTCCTGGCCCTTTCCTGCAATTTGTTTAATAGCAGTTTAATTTAGGGGGCAGTGCATGGAATCAATGTGCTGTGCAATAACTAGCTGACTGCACGATCTAATTAATGCTTCTTTCCTTCTATTTTTTTGTCTTGGTCACTCTTACCCTTTCCACCTACTGCAGATAAAACTATACCTCTGCAGAGCAGGAACTGTGACATCCTCAGTGTTCATGATTCACCTGTTAAAGAGAGCTAAGAAATCTTGCAGGATTTCTTTTTCTTTAACTATTGAACTACCAATAAAAAACATATTACTAACTCACACTGATTTTAGTAGAGGTAACTAAAGAAAGCCTGTATAAATACCAAATCATAATAATCATCCATGAGAAAGAATCAGAAAAAAAAAAAAAAAAAAGACATTAATTCGTGTTTGATCATCTCTGCCTTTAAAATACAAAATCTTATAAGCACCCAGAACAGATTCTATAGGTACAGTATAAAGCTCTGGGTGTTTTTCTGTTTCTGTGGCAAATGATGAATTTGTTCCTACTATGTTTCGTCCATCAAATAATTTACATCAGAAGAAACCAAATATAAGTACCTCAGTAATGGAAGAGGATAGTTAATACATTGATAACCAAATGGGAAGGAAAAAACATTAAATATTATAATTTAAAATGTTCCATTGTGCCTTTTTATAGAAAAAGTAATTGCATGTATGTTAAATATTCACGCTGCAAAGTAGTTCTGAAAAATTCCCCATATTAAATTTGTCCCCCATCAAGTTTCTATTTTTTAACATTACAACACAGTCCAAGAGATATTCAGGTTTAACTTGCTCCTTTGATATTAATGCAGGCTATAAGAAAAACATTTCAAATAAAAAATATCAAAGAATAATCAAGTTTATTTTTCAGTCTTGCTACAAGATGACCACTCTATTGAGGCTGTGGTGACCTCACTGTGACTATTCAATGAGTCTCTAATGCTTCACAGTGAAGCTTTTTGCTTTATGCTAATCAGCATTCATTATTTTCAATCAAAAACATGTGCTTCTATAATTTCACAAACATTTGATTGTGACAGCTAATTCAATGCTAGCTCTGTCTTCTATTTCAAAGAAGTGTAAACCAATTGAATCACAGTTACTGTGATGACATAAATTTACTACTAAGTATATAGACAATTATCCCATTGCAATAGTAATGGATCATTGTAGGTCATAGTTTTAAGGGAGTTTATACTCTGGCATAGTAATGCAATGTAACTCCGTTAATCTATGAACTAGTTTATTTTAACTAAGCTGTATCCATAGTAATCAGTCATGACAATCTTGAACTTTTTGTACTTTTTAAAACAAAAGTGCTTATTCATCATATAAATGGCATTATTATGCTTTAGGAATATGAAAAAGCTTTAATTAAACAATTTCTATATTTTATTTAAATAAATCATTAGGTTTTAAAGAAATAATAGACACACTTTAGATTTTACTACTTTGGCGTTTAAAATATTTCTTTGCTGGTACAATTTCATTATAGACTTTTTTTTTCTGTATTTCTATTTCATATATAACACTAAAGTTGAGGCAGGAAATGTCATTTTCTGGTGTCTTTATCTTCTTCACTGTCAGTAGATGATGTCAGAAAGTTTTTGAAATGTTCAACATTAACACAAGCTCTATTATGTTCCTCTTCATCTTTTTGTCTTTATGAGAACGTAGTGATGCCTATGAGGCATTTTAAATTTCAAGGTTTTCTGTCAGTTACCTTAAGTGACCAGTTAGCTATTCAAACATTACCTTCTGCTTCTTTGGATTTGAAGTCTACAATTACTTCTTTCTAGTGTTTCACGAAGATACTAGCATGGGTGAAAATCAGTTAAGTAAACAATATAGCTTATTCCAATCACTAGAATAAACTGCAGGTAGGTATATTTTACAGGCCAAGGAAATTCGCTGTTTCCATATGCAGTGTTTGTGTAGTCAGTATTACATCCACATCTGTGTGCTTAGCTAAATAGAAATCAGGCAGTAAAGCTATGCACAAGTACAACCATTTGGTTTTATTCATGAATAATTCTATTATTGAAAGTGGTATACATAATTTGAAATAAATTTTGAAAAGGCAGATTTTATATACCTCTCTGTAGTCAGATATGCCAGAATATCAGAAGCATGTCATCTCCTAATGAGCTTTTCACTTTTGTTTTAAAAGCCTACAGAAACATGTGGGGACAATCCTCTGTAAATTATAACGAGCTGTTAAGTGAATACCTGAGTGACACCAAAATTTCAGCATCTTAGTAATAATATCTTGCTGTGGCAGCACTGAAACACATATTTGCCCTCTGACAAAACCAGAATCTCCTTTGTTCTTTTAATACTTTCATGTCATGAATTGTTTGTTGTCCTAAGGAAAATAAATTAACAAGTAAAGGCACCTTTTGAGACCCTGCAAAGTGCTTGTGTTTTGAGCTGTCCATAAAATTATATTCACAAAACTTTCCTAAACTTCAGCAAATATTCAAGAATAAGTAGCAACTAGTAATTATCCAGTTTCATCAGTTCAAGTGTTTTCTCAATTAATTTGCTAAATACTACCAGCATTTCCTCCCAGCTTCATGTAATCTAGAATAGTTTCAATATATCCGTGAAAACCTTGTCTCTAGCAAGATTTCTCATGTCGCTCATGAATCAAATGTCTGTTTTCAATACATCACTCCTAACAGCAGTGGAAAATTTGATCACCTTTTATTCACTGGCGTATACATATTCCACAAGCAGTCTTACAAGACCTTTAACTTGTACATATATTTCACACTGATTTTTTTTTTTTTTAAATTGTTTTCTTAGGAAAAAAAGGCAGTGAAAGAATAAAGGAAGAATAGAGAAAAGCACAGGAAAGTGTAATATATTGGTGCAGGTGTTATATAGGCCACATCACTGTTGCCCTGCCCAAAGTATTAAATGAAAGAAATTGAGAAAAGCACTGCTTAGCAAAGATATGGATTTATTTACTAAATTCTATTGATTACAATAAGGATTTTCATGAAAAATACCTGCATTTTTTCCAGCTTCCCCAAATTTCTCTCAGCTAGTAACTATCAAATGAAACAAAAAAATATTTCACCTGTAACTGCCCAGAAGATTTTGTTCCATTATTTCAGTTGATGATTCACGCTTTAATGACCTCCGAGCTAGACGAATGGGATTCAGAACTAGCATTCCCATCTTGTCATAATAGAGTGAAATGGCTTTCTTCATCAGTTCTGTCTACGGCAAAAAATTACAGGAGTCTCCTACTCAGTTCTCTGCATTTACACAGAACCCTAAGTAAAATTCAAAGTCTTACTACCATTCCCTAACAATGTTTAGGAACATACAGTCTGAACATGAAAGGAACATATAGCCTGAACATGGAAACTTGCTTCCATGACAATAAACCTCCCAAATGTCTTTAGATTGCACTTACTCAGTTTAATTTTCTACAGTCACAATGGCTATTATAGCAACGAGGAAGAAAGAAGGTAGAAAAGCAGGATCAAATAATCCACTGGCTATCTCAGAATAAAGAAAAATCAAACTAGACCATAAAGAAAAAATTACAACTCGCAGGAGAATAAGAAGCTAGCACCAAGGAAACCATCAGTCAACGAAACCTGAAGACCCTGTCAGAGCAAGAAATAGAGACTACTAGTAGCTTCTTTAGAGAGACAGTGCAAGGTTAGCGGCACTGGCCACGGACAGATGCCTGCAGCATGGAGGCGTCTTCAAGCCTGAATATGTCAGTGGTAGTGGATTTTCTAACTGGATTGTGTAGACGTGATTGCTTATATTTTAATTTCGTAACAGTTGATCTGGAAGGAAGAGGTTTAATTTTAAAAAGGTAAATTTGCATAAATTAGGGATATTACTTAGGATATTGTGATAAGATTTCTGGTGGGTTTTTCAGGCCTTGTAGCCTCCTTCTGAGCTGTTTCTGTGTAGAGCAAAGAGTGGACAATGTAAGGATCTGTAAATTAATCAGACCCCATAATTATAGGAGCTGGCTTCTTCAATCTATCCTCTACCACATGTCAAAAACTATTTTCCCTGACTGGGCATGCCTGCATACCTGTGATACTGTCAGAGCACAGTGCTCACAATTTAAACTGAGTCTCCAGGAGTCCATGACGCAAAGAACAGCCTTCCTTTGATCCTAGAAACAGTGGTTTGGAAAGATCTTAACAAAAGGTAGCCTTTCTGAAACCATGTTCTCGATCTGGTTTTCCAGGAAACAATTATCTATTGCATGATGCTCTCTTTGCATTGTCTGATATTTGAACCTACTGCTTTTTTTGCCTTAAATTAAATGTGGGAAAGGTGACACTACTCAAGTACAGGCAGGAATAAACAGAACATCATGCACAGAAAAGGTAAATGAGATGCAGAGGAGTCAACAGCAGGAATGAAATGAGAGCACTTTATCAGACTACAGCTATCTACCCAACCTGGTCAAGATAAAAAACAACATTCAGGCAAACCATCAACTCATCCAAATGCAGTCCCTCAAGTGTAATGAATAATTTTATGTTTGGCCTCTGGGAAGTGAGCTGTAGCTAAAGAGCAAGAAGTTCTTTTTTGAGATCTATGTAAATGCACCTTAGGTAACTAACTTAGGAAAGAGAAGTCCGGGTTTGAAAATCATCTGCAGCCATTTATAGACGGTGTTGATCTCTTAGGTAAAATAAACTATTCCTAATGCTCTTTTGTCAGCTCTGATGTTGCTTGAGAATAATAACAGCCATATATATTTAGCTGCCTTTTTATCAGTAAACAAACTGGTGATTTGGGTTGTTTTTTCAGCTAACTGATATCACAATGGAGAAAGTGTTACCAGCCCAATATCATCTGTCCATTTAAGTGAATTTTATAGTAGATAACATTTTTAGCCCTCAGTGAAACCTCTTCCCTACTGCTGTGTGTTTGTTTTAAAACAAAGAAACAACCCAAACCATGTGTTTAGCCTATCCAAAAAAAAAAAAAATCCTGAGAGGAAATATCTTTGCCTGATATAAACAGCACAAAGTAACATGAGGTGAAAGAACCATAATGTGAAAGAGAGTAACGTCACAACACTAAATGCACCTTTACTGGTCATTTATACCTGTAAGCTGATTATGAAAACATTTAGAGGAAAAAAGCCTAATATGAAGGGCATAGCTCCTTATGAGAAAGTCTATAAAATGTAGTTGCCTGAGATATCTGGGGTTTTGAGTTAAAACTCCCTTAGATCTCTTCCAATCCCTTTTTCTTCAGGAATCTCTTTGCTAGCACACAAAAGTCCCAAACCTAAATAGGATCTGATATGTTCCCACTTCCTAACCGTGCTTTAGTTTCCCCAATCATATTTATTCTTTCCACTGCCATGTCTCAGATGGCCTACTATATAGAAATACTATAAGTAGATTTAATTTATATTAATGACAATAATCTAAAAATATACATATATGTATTTGTATGCCTACACATAACATTGTCAACCATTCCCAAGCTGAGTCATTGCTGGAGATAGGCTCAGAATTACCTGCAAAAGACAAGGGAAATATATGCTGATATTACTTCTGTCAGCTTCACTGCTGAACCCGTAGAAGTGGGTTTTTACTTCAACAACAATCACAAAACCTATAACAGCTAAATGTGTATATGTGTGTATGTGAAAAGTACATGCCTGTACCTATTATATTATGTGTCATGTGAAGTGATTTAAATACTGTGGCAGTGTGCTTCCTCCCAGCCTCTCCTTCTTTTCCCCAGGACCCCACCTCACAACCTGACCTTTATTTCCAGTAACTCTGCTCAACGACCAGTGGCAATTGTAGTAGATGCATCTGGTTGTGATGGCTGTGTCTGTCTTAAAGTGTGTTGGCGGAGACAGATAACAAAACAATAGCCATGGGCTAATCTGAGCAACATGCTTCCCCTAACTGTAGTACTGGTCAAAGTCTGACTCAAGCCAGGTTTGGAAGAAACTAAATTCTGTAGTCTGCATGTAAATATGAGTATAAGTCAATTGTCTTTATAAACTGTGGTCAGCCCAGGGCCTGTTGAGCTCTCCTGCATGGCAGCAGGCTACATGACAGGATCTACCCTTGAATAAAGACACCTCTCAAGGTTACTCATTGAGGTTGAGAGATTCTTTGTGACAACAGATTCTCGGTGAGTTATCAATAGCATGCTAAACTTTGAAATATTAGGTAAGTGATGTAAAGTATTGATTGTACACATACAATCCTTTAGACATAAGCTGTTGACCAAGCCTGTGACGAATTCTGGATCTAGCCACACCTGATCTCTTCTCTGAGAAGGAGTTTTGAAAGAAACAGTGTCCTTTCTGAAGCTCAAGACTCAATGGGAGGGTCTCCCTGACAGGTTTTTCTGACCCTGTTCTCTATGCAGTAAATACTCAAGTGTACCTTGCCATGAAAGCTTGTTAAACCACTGTTGTGTTTACTTTCAAATTTTGTTAATTCACTATTTTATATTAATAAACATATTGCTACATCTCTGTTATGTGTAAAGTGCATCACTCCATCTGTGACAAATAAACTATAATATATCCCCTTATTTAGAAACAAAGAAAAAATTTCTTTCTTTGCACTGGTGTATAGAAAAATTATATTGAAAGTCATGCCGAATTAACCATCTTTTCATTAAACAATGATGCTTAAAGTCATGCAGAATTAACGATCTCTTCTAACAACTTACAGGACAAATCCCATATGGTCCCAGCTTCTTTCTTTGCCGTGTTTTCCTCTTCCAAAAATTGCTGCAACTGTATTAGTGTTTGAACGTTCCAAAATATCTGATGCAAATATAAACAAGTACTCTGTTCCCGTGTCTGATTTTATATTAAAAATTTCTTCAGGAAAGCTGATGGAAAGAAAAATTCTTACTAGCTGGTTCACAAGACTCAGCTAAGTCCTGAAGAAACAGATGGCTCTAGTTAACTATTTGCATGTATGGTTAAATACACAAGCGCTCCTCATCTAAGGTTTTTCTAAATCTGGAAGAGAGAATGCAGTTTCCCACACAGTATAGAGGCCAGAAGTGGGCCTCGATAGTTTTACAAATGGGGGAAAATAATAATGGCATAGAATCCACCTTTTATTTTTCTGCTTGAAAGTATCGCAGGGATACATTTTGATGTAGAGTACACACAATGCAGCAATAAGGAATAAAATTTCTCTTTCAGAATCATACACTATAAAACTGCCAAGTCATCAACTTTTATACTAGTACGTCCAAGGTGACACTGGCCAAAAACACTTATCATAGAGCCTGAAGGATAACTGGGCTCTCAAGTAACACTTCAGAGGGAGTTAAGGGCCTTCATAATTGTAGCATTTGGGCATTAATGACAGGGATTCAATTTTCAAAAATAGCTTAAGTAATCAGAAATCCAGGTTGAATCAAATTGTACTTAGTCTGAGCCTCCGAAAGGCCATAACTTTTAAGCTACTAAAATATCCTGAACTGTGGCTGATTAGTTAGTGAGATTTCTAAGAGGATAAGAGATATAAAAGAATAAGAATTTACTGAAAGACCAAGTTAATTTTCATTTCTGAAAATGGACCTGTGATCCTATGTAAATGGAACACTTTTCAAAATATTATTAACAATCTACTCATAAATTGTGATTTGGAGCAATTAATACCTATTCTCTGCAACTCTAAAATAGAATCATAAAATCAAAGCATCATAGAATCATAGAATAATTAGGGTTGGAAAGGACCTTAAGATCATCTAGTTCCAACCCCCCTGCCATGGGCAGG
>JANHGB010049193.1:16481-29727 GCA_026283785.1 Coracopsis vasa
GCTGTGCCTGGGATTGCTCCGACCCAGGTGTAGGACCTTGCACTTGTCATGGTTAAACTTCATAAGGTTGGCATCAGTCCACCTCACAAGCATGTCAAGGTCCCTCTGGATGGCATTCCTTCCCTCCAGTATATCAACCGAACCACGCATCTTGGTGTCATCAGCAAACTTGATGAGGGTGCACTCAATCCCACTATCCATGTCGCCAACAAAGGTATTGAACAAGACAAATACTGATGCTTTATCCTTTATATCCAAATACTCTATATTTTTCTTGAAGCATCAAAATACTTTAAAATTTTTAAAGTGATGCTCACCATTTTAAAAGAAAAATGTGTTTGGATAGTAAAGTGCACACTGCTGTACAGGGAGCTGGTGAAGTTTAATTATAGTTACTTGTAAAATTCTTTGCTATCTAAGGTAAGATTCAAAAAAATTCTGTATTGCACACGATGACATTGATGATGAGGATGACTATTGATTCTGGAAACTACTTCTATTTTCATATAAATTGCACTGTTTTCAAAGTCTGTCCAGTGGGTCTCATATAGATTTTCTCTGTTGTGTTCAGACAAATTTTGGGATGGGACTATATGTGACATAGTGCTCCAAACTCAGTTACTGTTTGCAATAAAAGGTATGCATTCCTCAGTGAAGTCAGAGCGAAAGTGAAATGTACCATTTTATTTAAGTTGATAAAGACCAGAGAGCAGGTGTTTTGATGCCCGCAAAATCAATGCCATTTTCATGCCATTTTCATACCTGTTTTTCACTTCTACAAACAACTGAGTCATTTAAATGTTTATTTCTCAGTACCCCATTGAGACTTGTGTTGCAATCACTTCATCAACAATGTGCTACAGGGAACAGGGAAAGGGAGAATTCATTGTGACTCTACTAGCAAAAGTCAGTTAAATACAGACTAACATTCCCTCAATCACTGAGCTGGACAGCAAAGCAGAAAAGACAGAGCCAACTAGGTCAGAATATAACCAGCATTAAGTATGGGAAAAGATAAGACTGTACTGTTAGAACTATTATAATGGTACTGTGGATGCTCAGTTCAGGTTGTATTCCTTTCTTTTATTAAGCCTGGGGTGACCGTACCACTCATGCCTCAGCAAGGTGATAGAAAATGCTTATATCACTCATAAGTATGTCTGGGAATAGAATTCTTTGCCAGAACGTGTGTTTGGTATCTGCGGCTCTTCCAGAGCTGAAGAATCTCTCAGTTTGTGCTACTACAGGCATTTCCTGATGATTTTTTCTGCAAAACTTCTAAAATAACAGTTCCATACCTTGTAACCACTTCATCATGGGTTTGGGAAGGCATATTGTATTTTTTCCACTCCCAAAAAATTGATCACTATTCCCAGTGTGTTACCCTCCTTGTCTTGAAGCATTTAGCTTAGTATTGTATTTCCTGGTCAATTTTGGTTTAAGTACACTACCAGTTTAAGCCTTCATGAGTTTTGGTTGGTTGGTTGGTTGGTTGGTTTTTGGGGGGTTTGGGTTTTTTTTTTCCAGCTCGAAGCTTTACATTTTGTGAATCTTCACTTGGAAAATCAATGGGAACAAAAAAGAAATTCTGTGGGAAGTGGAAAAGGACAAATATACATGAAAAAGATGTGAGGTAAAAAAGATTTCTGTTGAGAATTAAGATTAAAGAGCATGGAGAGCTTGATGAAGAAAGTGCCCATTAGAGAACAGAACAAGGAATCAGTCATACCAAGAAAAATGTAAATCACTGTTGGATCAAAACCTGACAGATTAGTTTTTACATATTTTCACACTGCTTTGCACATGAATTATCTGTGATCTTGCTGTAAGATTTTAAAAATGCTATATGGCAATATCAAAAGTAAATGTGTATTAAAGAATCACAGCTTCTTGATAGCTCACAAGTACAAGATCTTAACTTTATTTTTTCCCCACCTTCAAGGAAAAAGAGAAATGAAACATGGCTACAGAAAACAGCAGGACCTTCTGATAAAAAAGTTAAAGAAAGGGCTAAGACTGTAAAGAGATTCAGCTGCCATATTAGCTGTCTGTATCTAAAATTTGGATGCTCATCCTTCTCCATTACTGAATTCCCTGCAACATTTACTTATATTTTGAAGCAAAGCAAGTAAAATTTGACAACAAGGTCTCTAATGTCCAGGCAATCTGTTTCAAAGCAAGTGACATGCTTACTCTGATTGAAGGGGATAAGCCTTGTTGGGTTTTGAAAGCTCTCTCTCTCTGCCTCATTTTCTGTTGCTAGTGCATTTGGTCTAGTACTCTACAAGGTCAGTCAGTACCTACGAATGAAAAACAGATGGAAGGAAAAGCTACTTGCATCCAAGGATCACTGGTTTGAGTACTTGCCTGGAATGAAAGATATGTGCTTCAAATTTCTCTTCCTGCTGCTAGTAATTTGAGTACTGCTATACACATACCACAAGGCAATAGGTATTCAGCGTAAGGCCGAGCATTTTTATGGTCTAATCAAATGGTCATGGAATCAGACAGAATATTATCTATAACCTTGTGGCCTGGGCATTCAGCTGAGCAAATGAGAAGTTTATCATTACCTTTTCTACCTCATATTTTTCAGTTTCAGAATAATTTTTCTCCTTTATTTCCCCCGTCTTTTTCTTTCTCTACTTCATTATGCTGTCCAGTGACTGTCAGATTTCTGAAAATATCTTAATATTAATCATTTTAAGCCACTATCTCAATTGCATGAAGCAGGAAACCAGTGAAAAGGTGTAATGGGATCCACCTTTCTCAAAGTTCTTTTCTGTTACATTACTAAATTTTTTAACTAGGTGGAGAAAGTAACAGACTTTGAAATAAATAGATTACTCCTGTGTCATGTTTTGAAAGAAAAGGGTAGAAAAGAGGCCAAGAAAGAGTGGCAGATATTGTTGTGAGTGTGTAAAAGATTAGGTGCTTTTTAAGAAGACACTTAAGTGTGAGCTTATACTAGGGAAAAGTTTAAATATTTTCCTAACAATTCCCACTGGATAATAGTAGTGGCAACCCTGAAATCCTTTTGTCCCCTTGTTATGCCTAGACAGTTAAAAACTCAAGCTGTAGAACCCACCTAGTCACTAAATGCACGAGACCCATGTTTTAAGGGCCCAAGTCCCATTTACAGATCCAGTCCTATATCGTTAAACTTGCATTGTTCTTTTAACAGGAAAAGCAGATGCTAAAATCATAGAATAAAGATAATACATTATCTATTTAAAGTAAATAAAAGAAGACCACGTAGATTAATTGAAATTCAGGATTTGACTGAGAGAAAAGTCTTCAGCCTACAAATCATGGGGTTTCCAGGGCGAAAACGGAAGCTGTATTTGATTGTCTGTGATCAAGAGCTATTTAATGTGAACTACAGGAGATAGTTTACATTGCAGTACACTGAAATGGAAAAGATGCACAAAGACAAGCCCCTTGTCACTGAAAGACAAAAGGCCGAAAGCAGTTATTATTAAATCACTTGATAGCAAAATAAAGATTGTGATCTGCAAGCAATGAAAATATTGGAAAATGCTAAATGTAGGCCAATACAAAACTCTCAGCACAGCACAGGGTGTTGTGCACTGAATCAAGTAAGAGAAAACAGTCTCCAAAACAAAATGTATAAATACAATAACATTTTGTCTCCATATGCACCTGGAATTCCCTTTTTTTTTTCCTAATTCATGGGTCTGTGTCAAACTGTATCATTATAGCTCAAATGGTTACCAAATTATTCTATATACCAGCATTTGCTATGCAGTGTTCGAGCTAAAACTATTTGAGTCCTGTGTGATCCACTAAATTATATATTATACTATTCACTATTGAGCATGGCTTTTCAAATAGCAGCTGCCATGGAAGACATAATTTTCTGAATATCTACATGTAGTTATCTCCAGTCTGACATATTGATGCTGTGAAAAGATAGAGAAAATTCCCAAAGGATAAAAAGAATAGTTACATAATAAATGGGATAAAAATATTTCATAGGTAAAAAATACCTTTACAAAAAATAAAATCAAAATAGACAAAAAGGATGGGGCTTCAAGCAACCTGGTCTAATGGAAAGTGTCCCTGCCCATGGCAGGGGGGTTGGAATGAGATGATCTTTAAGGTGCCTCCCTACCCAAGCCGTTCTATGAGTCTGTGATTTCTATATGATCATTAAATGTCACCCATACATCCAATCCTGAAAAATAAGCATGGCATCAGTTTGTTTCACTGAAGCAGAACATTTGCATCCTATAGCTATACTAATGGTATAACTTCATATCAGTGCATTTGTGCAGGGTGTGCTCAGGAAAGAACTGAGCCTTGTGCTTCTATATAGGTTAATGCAAACATTCAATTGACATTTTGCCAGAACAGTTCAATGACATTGTTTATCAATGTATCCAACAAAATAGCCAGGAATAAAAATTTGTAAAATCCAGACTATTTTGTCACAGGCTGGGATTACCCAGCAGTATAAATCTGAGACATTATGAAGCTTAATAAGTGAAGATTTATAAGGAAAATATTATGGAATTAATTTTTGGAACTTTTAAAAAATATTATAAACAAAATTATGAATGCAAAAGCGAAGAGTGTGGATTTCAGTCTCTCTATTGAAATATGACTAGAGATTTGGGAAAGGGAGAAATAAAAGTGTATTCCAAATCAAAACTATCCTACTATAACATATCATTCTTAAATGTAGTAAATTGTAAGATGGTCAATACCTTTAGTTTTGTTTTTTCTTTGAGAGGATTGGTGGAAGGAATGACTGATGTACTCAATTTTGATAGCAAACAAAGTACAAAATCCGGCTTCTGTATTTTTGAAAATGTTATGTATCACATATATCTGGTTTTATATTTGACAGGTTTATTCGCTCAGCCTAGTTCGAATTGTAAAAACAATTCTAAACAATTCTTTGTGTTTTCTAGAATCTTAGCTAGACACAGGCAAACTTGATTTCAGTAATTCAGACCATGTTAAAACAAGCTATTTTAATTATTTAGGTACTGGAGGAAGGTATAAGTGTTTCTGCCAAAGTAATTATGAGGTTTTCATAGTCTTCATACCATAAAAATAATCCCTGAAGGCATGTAGATCAGTACTAATGAAAATAATGAATAAATAACTGTAATGAAGAGAAAAGTGGCATCATGGGACCATAGTTCATTCTTAAAACTCAACTTTAATGCTGAAAATAAACCAGTAATTTTATGTACATATATGTTCTGTTTCAATAGTCAGTACATTGCCAGCTAAGCCATTAAATCTTTGGTGTTTGAACAGATGGAACTGGCACCAACTTTTTTAGCACTTATTTTTGCCAATATGGAATCATGAATTTGACTAGATTCAGAGGGATCTTAAATTGATAAGGGAGTCCAAATCTTGTAACCTCCATGGTTTTTCAGAGTTTGAAAATAGTTGAGAGCTAAGCAATTGGCAATATTGTTTAAAGCACAAAAGGAGAAGCTGAAAATGTGCATCAGCACAAATGCAAAGTGAAGGAAGGGAAGAAAGCAGAACTTTGGCTGTATGGAATCTGCCACACCTTTAAGGAGATTTTAGGCTTCAGGTAAGGTAACCTGAGTACCAGGGAAGTTATTGTTTAGGTTTTGATTGCTGCTACAGTCTCCTGACTAAATAACTTCTTATTTTGAACAAGCACGTCTCTGCCACTGAAATCCACTGCTGCCTTAATTTGTCAAAAGAAAGCCTAAACATGTGCAAAAATATCAAGCCAAAAGCACGATGAATAACTACCAGTATGCTAACTTGATAAAATAGGCACAGAGTGAGGGTAATTAACAGGATCCCATTATAACAATGTACAGCCATGGATCTGCCACTTGGAAGAAACACATGCAGGGTCAGGGGAATCAGCACAACTTATGTGAAGAAAGGGCAGAGAAAAATATGATGAATGATAATTAAAAGATTTGCCTTCTAATGTATCAGTCCAAATTTATACCCAGTCACCAACACCACAAAAGTTTAGAGTCGGGTAAGTCATCTTTATGGTTAAACCAGAGAAAGACCAACCCTGTTCCTAGATGATTCCTAAAGCAGATAAAATGGGTCATGTGTAAGAAGTGAAAAATACTGAGAGAGGAATCCTACCACTGGATGTAGACATCTTGGTAAAATCTCAGAACAGTGCTGTGTCACATGTTCCCATTATTTAAAACAGTATTATGTTAGAGTAATTCATGCATTACTGCACTTCTAGCATGAAGACGCTGTAAATAGTGAAATACTATTAATTGTCTTTATAAAGATTAAAAAAAATGCATGTTTATCTTGAATTTAGCAAGTTCGTTATCTTTTAGGTGCATTGTGTCCACTGCATAAATATCGTAAGAAAACTGATGTGCAAGGCAATCAAAAAGAATGGGATGCTAGATGAGTCAAAACATGAGTAATTAGCCATGAGTTTGTCATGTCATAGAGAAAGTACATGGACAACATTGTTGAAGTCTTACTTTGCAAGTCAGTAACATCAGTTAAAATTGACTTAGCTGTTGGAATTTCTGCTATGATTTACAAGTGAGACAGTAAATTTACTCATTTTGATGAACATGGCGAATAAATAAAAAAATAAATTAATATAATCATGTTCAGATAAAGAATTACATATAATACTGTGGACATTAAATATTACCTGTTATCTGACTATGCTGAATGAATCAGAACAGTGCAAAGTCCTATTATATAATGAAAGTCATACTTGGTTGATTTTTTACAAGTGAATTTCAAGGTCAGGAGTCATGTGATCAATTTCTGTAATCTTTTCCAAGCAAAATAAAGTAAACTCTGGAGGTACAGAAAAAAATGTAAAAGTCAATTACTTTATTCATGAATAAAACTGGATACTAACACATTTCTGAACCCTTTAACTTAGAGATGTTGTTTTAAGATGAACAGATCTACCACTCCGAGCTGTCAAAGTACGATCAGTCAAACCATTTTTGAATTATAATCTCCAAAGCCATTTTTGTCTTGGACGTGCATAAATAAACACAACAGTGTTGTGAGAAGTCATGATCTTCCTCTGAAAGTCACAGTATTTTTCTACATATAACGCAAGTTTATCAGAAAAGTTTAGTTTATTAATGTATACATGTTGTACAAGTTTATTCAACACAGCCCTTTCCTCCATGAAAAGAGGAATAGATTTTTCTCTTCTTGATGTACAGAATTAGTGGGTTACCTAAGTATGTTGCTTATCTTCATACTCATTTTCAAGAAACATTATACATGAGGCTTTACATTATCTGGAAAATGAATTATGCATTTGACAATATAGCACATCCCTCAGTCTGCCTATTTCTAGTGTTTATTCTGCCTCTTCTGCCATCATATGCTGTGATCAAAAATAATCTTGTTTTTCAGAAGTTGCTTTATTCTAGGGTTTTCCCTATTATCTCTGAGGAAAAATTACCTTTCTCCCTAAGAAATACTATTTACAAACACAATGAAGTTACATTTAAATCACCAAAGATTAACTGAAGCAGCAGGAGGCCAAGGAAAGGTGATATCTCTTAAGAAAGCAAGATAACAACTTGGGAAAGCTGAAGGTTTTTCAGGGGTTGGATTTGTATATTTATTTTTTTTTATATATGAGTACCAAAGGTTAGAAATTAGTAATATAAAGATCTTGTTTAGTGCCTGTCTCTCTGTTTGACTCCTGTGCCAGTTACAATGTTTGTTTGATACTGATGGTTCTTTTTTATGAAGGACATACAATTGAAGCCGGTTAGCTTCAGCCAACTCAATAGTACAGCAAGATACTGAGTTGGCTCTTTTCAGATCAGGTATTTCAACATTGTAGCAAATTTTTTGGCTCTCCTGATGGCAAACCCCATTCTTAGGAATTCTTCTGAAGTTGTTCTCAGGCCAGACCACTTTGTGAAACAGCATAACAAATTTGCAAAGATGGCAGTCTGTTTAGTTTTGTGTAGCAGGTGAAGTTAATTGGTCTCTTCTTACTTCTAACGAGGGAAGTTTCTCTGCCTCTTTCCCAACATACGTAATTTCCATCTGCATATGCATCAGTCTGTGGAATAGCACATATGCTATATTGAGTCAGCGTGGAATCATTCCATCTTCCTCATCCCCAGTCTTCTTAAGAGGAGTTGAACTGAGTGCCTCCATCTGTACTGATAAATATAGGACCAGGGAGCAATCCATGCCCTAGCCTCCATTACGTAGCACCAAAGAGCATGCATTTATACTTTTTAACTAGCCCCAGCAACATCAGATTTATCTTTTTAGTTCCAATAATCCAAAACGAAGTCAGGATGCTATGCCAGCAGTTAAGCTGTGTGTGTGATCAGGTGGTGCAGTGCTAAGGTCACTCTTTAGTCTCACTGGGAACCCAGTAAGACCTGGCTTTGAGAAAAAATACATAGCTATGTGAGGCACTATACCGGGTTTTCATGGCAAGGTTTGGTAGCTGGCAGGCTACATGGGTGGCTTCTGTGAGAAACTGCTAGAATTTTCCATGTCCAACAGAGCCAATGCCAGCTGGCTCCAAGAGGGACCTGACATTGTCCAAGGTTGAGGCCATCAGCAATGGTGGTAGCACCCCTGGGGTATTAAGAAGGGGGTAAAAAGCTGCGGCACAACAACAGCAGTGGAAAGAGCAGTGAGAATATGAGAAAAACAGCCCTGCAGACACCAAGGTTAGTGCAGGGGGAGTGGAGGAGGTGATCCAGGCACTGGAGCAAAGATTCCCCTGCAACCAGTGGTGCAGCCCACGGTGAGGCAGCTGTGCCCATGCAGCCCATGGAGGTCCACAGTGAAGCAGATGTCCACCTGCAGCCCATGGAGGAACCCACATCAGAGCAGGGAGGTGCAAAAAGGAGGCTGTGACCACATGAGAAGCCTGCACTGGAGCAGGCTTCTGGCAGGAGCTGTAGCTCCATGAAGAGAGGAGTCCACACTGGATAAGGTTTCCTGCAGGACTTGTGACCCTGCAGGGGGCCAACACTGGAGCATTCTGTTCCTGAAGGTCTGCACACTGTGGAAGGGACCCATGCTGGAGCAGCGTATGGTGGACTATAGCCTGTGGGAGAAACCCCATGCTGAAGCAGGGGAAGAGTATGAGGAGTCCTCCTCCTGAGGAGGAAGGAGCAGCAGAGACTGTGTGTCATGAATAGACCACAACCCCCATTCACCATTCCCCTGCACCACTGGGAGGGAGGAGGTAGAGAATTCAGGAATAAAATTAAGCCTGGGAAGAAGGGAGGGGTAGGGGGTAGGTGTCCAGTTGAAGGTGTCCAGCCCAAAGTGGTTTTGGTGTGCATCCAGAGAGGGTCAACCCCCCCAGGGTCTTGATCAAGAAATAAGATGATCAGGTACCTGTCCAGACCACGTGTGAGGAATATGTGTGTTACCAGTAGAAAGTTAGAAAACTCAAATGGAAGTGCACTGAGAAGAGTATCACCTCAGTTTTGCATATAATCTAGGATCAGCAAAATCTAACTAAAAAATAACTTTGAAGACCTTGCTAACTAAGTGCCACCTCAGGTATCCTTGTTAACTTCCTGCAATGAAACACATCCTCTCGGTTTGAATAGATGGCTCAGAAGGAAATCCTGGAAGTACCTTCCTTGGCAAAGCCTCTAACATCACCACATCTTATAAAAGCAGAGTAGCAGCTCATGTGTCCTACAAAAAGAAATACATATATATATATATATATATACACTTTTTTTTTTTTTCCTTCTTCTTGATCCCTCAGGGGAAGTTGAGGTCTCTTTGCTGTCAAAGGCTCTTTTGAGCCTTTGATGTTTGTCGGTGAATAGTCATGACAATCTGTACCTTTAAGCAAACCAGGCCATATGTAAAATATATTTGGTGGATAAAACTGTTTGATATTTCTCTTGAGGAAGCTTTAGGCACTTCACAGAGACCATGATAACTGTAAACGGCTCCCTGATCAACCAACAAGCTGTTTAGAATTCTGTGGCATGAACTTCTCAAGCACTGTGAAGGGAGAACAAGCACCCGTTCTAGGTTGGTGGGAGCTCTTCATACTGTACACTTCTCTGTGTCTGAAAAAAACAGATGTCATGATGTTTACCTTTCTTTTTAAAATTACCTCAACCTTGAAACTAGCTATGGGTACAAATTACTGAAGAAAAAAATACATGAACTCCTTTTATAAATTCTAAAATTAGCTTCAGAAGAGTGCAAAGCCATTGATGTTACAAATTTCAGTGACCTGCAATAATTATTACTGTTTCCATTGACCCATAGTAAAAATTGACCTGGACTGGAACTAGCAGCACTCAATAGCACATTTTCTGGGTTTTTTTAATGTTCTATTTTCCAAGACGCAGACACGAAATATCAGCCTATATCAGACAGTTCAGCTTTTAATCTGGTTGTGCTTTTGGTGACAATAAAACTATAATCATAAAACTAGAAGGTAATGAATGAAATATCAAATAACTAAATAAAAATCAATAGATAATTGTGCAGAAAATCAAATATAATTTTATGGCTTTTGGAAAAAACCCAATAAAAATTCAATATTCATTATGCTATGATATGTGGAAACAACTGTGTTTATATTTATAAAAGCTAGTATCAGGTTGTGTAAAGCTGAAAGGTGAGAGATAGATGTTGCTGTTTCAGAAGGTCAAGCATGGCAACCTAAGTCTAAGGAGGAAAGTTGCTCACTAACAGTTAGTAACATATATACAGAATATATATCAAGCACATTTATATTTGAGGATCTTTATACATCCACAAAATGGTTTCAGGATAGAGATATGTAGCTAACAAAGAACCAACCATTTCTTTCCGAGTTTGGTCTTTTCACTTTTACTCGGTACTAGAGTAGAGGTAAACTGTAGGGTTTCAGACTTATCAGAAGGAGACGTGAGTTAATATTGGACAGGAAATTGAAAAAAAAAAAAAAAGAAAGAAAAAGCTTCTTTTCTATAGTTCACTTAGTAAGTAACTCTCCCCCTGTTCTGATCTTCCAAAGGATGAATGTTTTTAAGACTTTAAGAAATTACTTATAAACAAATGAAAGATTCATTCAAGAAAAGTATTTTAATGCACCTGAATGTATGTCGAAAACCACCTTCAAGAATATGCAGAAAATACAACAGGGAGAAACAGGGAGATTTTTTTTTTCTGTCTTCATAGTATGGTGCACACAATTCAAATGAGACTATACTCTGTTTCTGTTATTTTAGGGTTCCTTGAATTGTTACTTTTGCTCTGCTGCAAGTTCTTCCCAGCCAATTTACTTACAATACGTATTCTGTACAGAGAGGTACTATTTATGCATATATCAATTTTTGAAGAGATGTGCGAGAAGAGCAATACAGCATGTAAAACTGATTTCAACTAGCATTTCTATGCTCTTCTTCATTGGCTTGACAATTGAAATAGAGTTTTTTATATCCCTAAGCAATAGGAAAACACTAAAAACATCTTGGTTATGCTGTTAACATAGCCATATGAGATGGTACATGACTAAAAAAAGTTTGAAATAGAAATTTACATTAATTGCTATTTCATTTATAATCTCGTATTACCCTGAATAAGAAGAAAAAGGTTTTACCCTTGTGTAGAGGCTGCTCATCTTTCCATGAATTATGAATTTCAATTTTTATAACAACAAAAAAAAGAAAATTGGTTTTTCCCTGAAGAAGTTCACTATATGAAGAAGTAAAACACTAGATAATTTTATTCTATGCTGTAGGAAATGCCTTTTGACTTTTATTAAACTGCTTGCTGAGTTTCTGATTTCTTGAATTAAATGGTTATGTGAAGCCCTAGAGATGTGTGGCACTGGAAGAGGGAAGAAGTTAAACTGCAAACTTGACTTTTCAATGCTGCTTAGAAAACATCTCCTGTTTGTCAAATGAAAGTGCTATCTTACTGAGGGTAAAAATTTCAAATATCATCTTCCTACAAGTGATGCTATTTTCTTAATTTAACTGACTTAAAATGTGTATGTATGAATAAAAAGTGGTGTCTGGTGAATAAAGCTAGTAGTTCTAAAAAAGTAATGTATACAATAAATTTTGACTTCCTGAAACTATGTTAGGGATAGATCATTGTTTGGGGGTTTATTGCTATCAGATACAACAATTGTCTAAAATTATTATGAAGTAACATCTGCACACATTTCATGATTGGTTATTCGTGAGAAGAATGCTGCTAGCATTCAATCTTTGGTCCAATTAGCAGTCGTCTTAAAGTATACTGCTGATTATCCTGACAGTAAGGTTTAAAGTCACATCTATAATGTAACTATTGTGGCTATACATTCAGCACTCTCTCTATAATCTAACTTTAAACAGATAAAATTTAAACATCTGTATGTGAGCTACTCCTTCTAGCTTGCATTTTTAGTTGGGAGGGAAACAGGCCCATCCAGAGAGCAGTTTGTCTCACTGGTTTTAAACACTTATCTCTTTCAGTTACATACCCTGGAAATGTCTGTATCTCGGGAAGGAAAAAAAAAAAAAAGAGCTTAGACTGAATGCCTGATTTTCAGATATCAAAGTTAGAGCAAACAAATCCCACCCTTTCTAATGAGTAATTCTCTCTTTCTACTACATATACAAGGTGAACAAGACAGAAGTATGATTTTGATGTGATCAACAGCTTCTACAAACTCAAGTAAATTGATATTTGAGTGAACCTAAGAGTAGGTTTGGCTCTCACCGTTTGTTCAGCTCTGCTGCATGAACCCAGGGCCTCTACAGAGAAGTCACTATTGTCCCTTATCTCAGTAGGGAGCTGAGTGATCAGAGCAACAGCATAAACAATAAAGCCACTATCAGCTGCAAGATTTCTGAAGCTTTACAGCAAATATATTTTCCTATTATGTAGAAAGTTGACTACACATTAGATTATTTGGTTTCACTTCTTCATTTCGTCACAGACATAAAAATGTACTAAATCCTGCTGAGAGTTGGTCAATTCACTGGTCTAAATAAACAAAGCAATTTGGCCCAAATTCCAGATCACATAGTAATTCTCCCATGTTCAGCAAAAAGCTTTTTGGATTTTTTAAGAAATTTGGTCGGCCCAGAATAAGTTAATATTAGGGAATTAGAGCAAACAACTTCATTAAGAATTTTCACTTGAATACAGACTGAGGGAAGATGACAGAATCTGGCCCTTGGGAAAATCAAAATAATTTATTGTCGAGAGGAGAGGAGAGGAGAGGAGAGGAGAGGAGAGGAAAGGAGAGGAGAGGAGAGGA
>JANHGB010049197.1:0-15760 GCA_026283785.1 Coracopsis vasa
ACAAGCAACAGCTTTTTGACCTGGCTCCTTTTTCTGTGGGAGCAGAGGCCAAACATACCATGCAAGAGAGATCTTTAGCAGTACCCATCCTCCAAATGAGATTTTCTTTTCAGTCACTTTGCATTAAAAAAATCTAGAAAACATGAGACCCAATCACTTAATTTGACAATCAGCAACAATCTAAGTTTGACAATTTAGATACTGGTAGGTGCCCATTGAAAATATATTGGTATCTACCATTTCTACAGCTTCCACGTTAGGCATCTCTCCATAGAATACAGTAAATTAGACATAATTTAGAGATAACTTAGATAAATAGTATCAGACATTTTTTCCTATTTCTGCTGTATTTTCAATTTCAAATCTGTAGCTGATATCTGAAGAGAGACATTTATTTCAAACACTGCTTTCTTAACATTGAGAGAATGTAGCCATTAGTAGCTACAATCAATCCAGCATCCAGTGTATCTGTCTCCCAACCTTTTACTTCTTTATTGATTTTACCCAGATTTCTGAGGGTTTCCTTAATCTAAAACATAGGATAGGCTATGCCAAGGAGTAAACTGGTGCCCTGCCTAATAATTTCTATCTTTTTAGATGTGATTTTGATGACATTGCTCAGTATCGGGCCTCTGCTATGAATGTTAAAGGAGAAATTTCAGCTTTTGCTTCCCTCGTGGTAAAGAGTAGGTTTACAAAATATTTTCTTTGGTTTTTTGTTTTGTTTTTTTTTTTGTTAAGATGTACATTACCACTTTTGGTTTTGGGGCTCAGAGAGCCTTTACCTCATGGTGATAGTGATTGGAGTTGTTCATTTTCTGTCTAGGGTACAAAGGAGAAATTGATGCAAGTCTTTTGCATTCTGGAACTTTTTCCATGCCTCTGGGACGTAAGTTGCAATATATGTTTATTTGACACATCCATTTACAGTTGCAACATCATGTCAAATGACTAAGCAGAATATTATTTAAAACAGAAGCAGGTCTGATTTACAAAGGTGCTGAATTCTACAATTTCAGATGGTGTTAGCCTCACATGTAGGGGAAAATGGTTATGCAAAAGGAAGATAATGATCTGCATATACCCATTGGTCACAGGAACACTGAGAGCTACCACTGTAGGGCAGCTGTGGAAAAGGAAAATGTGTCCCTAGGTTTTATCAGCTGAGCTGTTTCAAAAGAAACATGGAAGCCCTGTGCCATGTATGTGCAGTACAAGTGTAAGGCACTTAGTGTTTTCTGTCTGGAATACTGCACAACTTGGGTCACACACCATCATGAAAGATAAATTCAGGAGCAAGTACAGAAACAAGCTACCTGAATGTCTGGGAGAATGAAGAGCTCATTTTATATTAAAACCCTAAATCATTAATCATAAATAGAAGTATTTTTAAATTATTAAGCAAACTTTATGAGAAAATGATAGAACACTGCATCTGAAATTGTGGACACTCTGAAATGAAATTCTAAAGGAGCCTCTCCCTTGTAAAATGAACTAGCTGTAAGAATTAGAGTTGCATGAATAAAGAAATAGTTGATTCTCTTTGGTAGTACGGGCTTACATTATTTAACACTGCAATTACCTGTGAAGATGATGACTTAACATATATTTTTGCTATTTTTACCCTAAACTTTACCAGCTCTTGTCACAGAAGGAAGGAAAATGTAAACAGCTGGATTTTTTTTTTCCATTATACAGTTGGCGTTACCCCTCATGGCTATGCTTCCAGGTTTGAAATCAGCTTTGTCGACAAGTTTGATGTATCCTTCGGAAGAGAAGGGGAGACAATAAGTCTGGGCTGCACAGTTGTCATCAATCCTGATATCAAGCGCTTCAAACCAGAAATTCAATGGTACAGAAATGGTGAGGCTGTTTGACAAGAAGAAATACAAACTTCTTTCATATAAACCTTTACTCACTTCAGCATAAGTGAATGTTATGATTTGGTCATCACTGTCTCGGATTTTTCAAACAGTAATATTTTCTACTTTTCAATTCAAGGTACTTCAAAATTTAGCATTTCAAAGTGCAACCGCAGTTAGAAAACCAATGAAGCACCGTGAAAATGTCTTCTAGGGATTTTTTCTGTCTTAAAATCTTTTTGAAATTAGAAGCATTTTGATCAACTCCAACATCTGTGTGTCCCATCTGCATAGCCCACATAGCTTTTACTAATTCTTTATATGCCAAAACATTTCTTAAGTAGTTGCACAAATGTGTTGTGCAACAGCTGATAAAAAAGCTGTTGCTTTCTAAAGTTAGTTATACTTTGAAGACAAAATTGGCATGAGCGCAGAATTAGCTGTACTTTATATTTGAAGACAGGAAGTTGCATAATAAGAATGGTCTCTTTGTGCATTTTCAATCAATTCCAATATATTCTCTGTGTTCCAAATGTATTTCTCAGTAGATCCAGCTAGCTCTCATCATTAAATTCCCTAATTTCTAGGTGTTCTGATTACACCATCCAAATGGGTCCAGATGCACTGGAGCGGGGAGCGAGCTGCGTTAACACTGAATCATGCAAACAAGGAAGATGAAGGTCTTTACACTCTACGAGTGGTGATGGGAGACTACTATGAAGAGTACAGTGCTTATGTCTTTGTTAGAGGTAGGTACTGTCTTGTGAAGAGAATTCACTACAGAAATGAAGAAAACATGCTGGCAAAACCAGTATCAGACATTTGAGGTGCTTTTTTCCCTAATAAAAAGAGAATTACTATTTTCCATTAATCGCTTCTAGCAATATAACTTCCAATTGTTATTTCTGGGGAAAAAAAAAGGATTTTTCATGAAAAGGAAAAATCTACATCATAACTTAAAAATGTATTTCTGTAACCATCTCACTGCTAGCTAAACTGCACTGTTTTGATAAAGATTTTATGCACCATTTGAGGGGCTCTCTCTAATGCACAATGTGAGGAAAAACATGGTGGAAGGCAAACACAAAGTTCTGCACCTGGGGAAGAATAACTTTATGCACCAGGATAGGCTGGGGGCTGACTGGCTGGAGAGACACTTTTCAGAAAAGACCTGAGGGTCCTGGTGGACACCAAGGTGAACATGTGCCCTTGTTGCAAAGGACAGCAGTATCCTGGACTGCATTAGGAAGAGCATTGCCGGCAGGTTGAGGAGGTGGTCCTTCCCCTCTGGTGAGACTCGTCTGGCCTTCTGGATCCAGTCCTAGGCTCCCAAGTACAAGAGAGACATGGACTCACTGGAGTGAGTCCAGTGAAGGGCTGTGAAGGTGATTAAGGGCTTGGAGCATCTCTCATATGAGTTAAAACTGAGAGATGTGGGGCTGTTCGGAGAAGGCTTAGGGTGAGTTTATCCATGTGTATAAATACCTGATGGAGGGGAGTAAAGAAGCTCTTTTCAGTGCCAGGACAAGAGGCAATGGGCACAAATTAAAATACAGGAAATCCCATTTAACCATAAGAAAACGTATTTTTTAATCGAAGGGTGGTTGAACACTGAAACATGTTACCCAGCCAGGCTGTGGAGTCTCCATCCTTGGAGATATGCAAAACCTGATTCGACAAGAGTCCTGAGGCACAACCTCTAGCTGGCGCTGCTTTGATCCAAGGTTTGAACTATGTGATCCCTGGAGTTATCTGCCAATCTTAACCATTCTGTGATTCTCTAAAGAAAAGCAGCAAAATGTGGAATTAAAATGTAACTTCTCAGAGTGTTGTTTGCTTGTAAACATGAAAAATTGCTTTTTCATGTAAACATGAAAAACTCTGCTTGTAAATGAAAAACTTCTTTGAATTTCTATTAGAGAAATATTTCTTTAGAGCGAGCCATGGGTATCAGGTTGCGTGCTGGTTCTATATCTGTCTCAGCTGCTAAAAGCAGCTGAAGTGTGTAATGCTAATTCAAATGGGTCTCAAAATTCTTGGCTCTGAGATCATGCCCAGAACAGTATTGTGCTGCTGAGTCCATCAGAGCTGTGTGAGATAATGGCCTGCTCAGAAAACATGGCTGAAGCAGGTGTTTTCATCACCTGAAGAAAGTACTGAAGTGAGCAACTGTGACAAGAAATAGGATTTGTCTTTCTTGCTTTAAGTTGTGCTGCCGTACAGATAAACGATCACCCTTGTTCCTGTTGCAATGCAGATATGACCTGACTGCAAATCCACTTCCACTTTCACCAGAGTATTTTACTAGCCAAGCAGTGTGTTTGCCAAATTCTAATTAGATTAATTCTACATTCCTACTTAAATGGTCCCCACAGTCTTAGGTGGCTAGTATATTCCTCACTGCTCCTCTTAAATTGTAAACAAATCTGCTATAAATGGCTAGCTGTGGTATTTAAGCACAAGTGGTTGTCTTTCTGTGTCACACATTGAAACCCCTGTGAATTGATGGAAGTAAGCGATGCACTAATCCAGCACATAACGTTAGGTCTTTAGACAGGCTTAGGGAGTGTGTGTGCCTCTTCTGCCATGGCTACAGGTCAGCATTTGTCAGCAAGCCATCAGGAATGAAACCCTAGCCCCCCAGAGGCTGATCACAAATGCTGGTTGTCCCAGCTATTTCCTAGTCTGTCTTGGAAACAAAACTATGGTGTCTCACATTCCGTTAAGTGGAATATATGGGCAGTAAAAGCTTTCCTATGGAGATCACTGAACACATGTTGTTGTTACTCTTAAGGTTCTTATATTGTTAACGGGATTGCTTTTTTTGTACAGTATCATTAAAATAAAAAAAACCCAACATATCAAGTTAGCTGTAATTAGAACCTGAACTCAGTAACTTTGGTGCAGCTTCAAAAACTCCATGTGATGTTAATCTGCCTATAAGAGAAGATAGTGTCAAATATGAGTTCTTTTTCTTTTTCTGAAGACTACTGTTTTACTTAATGAAGCATGTTAGATTCTCTTATGAGGCTTTTTTTTTTTTTTCTGAAAGGCAGAAGCATGAAAAATAGAGATTATTGTATGTTAAAATACAAAATCCTGTAATGCCTTGAAACATCAAACCTTTTTAAGAAGTCTGGGAATTAGATGTGATGCATGAATATTATTTACTAGCAAAATATTGTTTTCTTCAGGTATGTACATCTTTCATGTCTATGTCAGGTCTTCTTTTGAAGTAGTTCACAAGGTTTGAAAAATGCATGTAATTGTACAAATTGATGTTATTTTGCAGAGAAACAACCTCTCTTCTTTGAGATTCTCTCATACAGTCTTTGTGCAAAGGTTATTTTTCCCTACATGAAAATGACCCCATCTCACAAATCAAATTAACTGTGTAAGCAGTAAGATTCCTCAGTGACCAGCGCTGTGCTCTGGTTTTTAAAGCTTTAGATAAGATATGTCTGCAAGCTGATGCTAGAGTCAAGGCCCTTGGACACCAGCAGTCCCAAGTTTGTGATAAACACTTGAAAGGAACATTATGCTTATCCTTACAAAGGTTATATTCCACAATGATATATTTGTATGTGTAATATAATTGAACTTCAAAAGGTTTTGATGCCACTGAAGTTCGTAACTAACCAAAAACAAACAAGGAAGGACTATGTCTGGAGATAATTTTATTCAGTGTTTTTTATCCAATGTGTGGATACTTTTGATTGAGCTATTGCCTGGTTGATAACACTAGGCAATGTAACAGCCTCTTCCCCTAAGTAGATGAGCAGGTAAATATATAGTCTGCCAAGTTTTTAGTTCAGCTGTATCTCTGGCAGCTACCTAACCAGAATGCATGTTATTAATTTCATTTAAAATGAGTAGGTGAATTACGTTTACAGTATGTTGTAACTTATGAAGCATTTGTAAATGTGGCAAAGAGAAAACCAAAACCTAGAAAAACATTGTCAATATAAAATCCAATACTTTTTTGAAGTAATGGAACTTCTTTTTTTGGCTCATTAAGAACAGATTTTGGCTCTTAAAGATTAACAATTGTTAAAGAACTGTGGTTCACGTTTGGAAACGTATGTCTCCATCCTCATAGATGCTGATGCTGAAATCCCTGGAGCCCCTGGTGCACCACTGGATGTGCAGTGCTTAGATGCCAACAAAGATTATGTCATTGTCTCCTGGAAGCAGCCTGCTGTCGATGGAGGAAACCCCATCCTTGGATATTTCATTGACAGGTCAGTGAGCACGCCAGACTGGAGAATTTGTATTACTGCTCATTCTAACTCAAAAACCTAAAGGCACATTGAGAAGCATGAGATAAAATAATCTGTCATTTGTTATTTTCATTTTCTTTTATGTTTACCTCCTTTATTCTACATTTGCTTCTAAATTCAAAGTTGTGTTACTGCTCTCCAGTATTTGATCCCACTGAAAGTATTTAAGCACCCAAATATTCAGCCAGGGTAGCCCCTAACTGCTTGTAGAGTGAGCATGTTGCTCAAGAAGGCAGGATCAGTCTGTGCTAATGCTAGAGGTGAAGCTTGGGCATCCTTTGCCCCAAGCAGAAACCAGAACCATTAAACTGTCCTGAGCAAGACAGTAACAATTCCCAGCAGAGGGATGCTTGTGTGTGCCAAGGTATCTGGGTAGGGACTGTAATATTCACTTTGGCAGATATTTCATCAGCAATAAAAAGTCTTTCCCGAGCTGCTAGTTCATGTTCCTGTTGACAATGTTGCTGGATAATGGGAAACCATCTCCACAATCTCCCACTGGCTCCCTGAGCAGAAGTCACTGCGGCCCTTCCCTGCTGCTTGTTATCTCTTCCTTCTGCCACAAACCAGATTCCTGCCAGGTGTGAAGCTTCACAGCAGTGGGATCGGTATCACCCCACCAGGTCTTGTAATTGCAGTGACTGCAGCCATGGCACTGCAGGCTCCCTTGGCAGCCCCAGTGGTCTTTGAAACAGGGTCCAGTGGAGTGCCTTACTTTAACCCCGTTCACAACTGTCTGTGTGCTTGGCTGGTCACAGAACTCACAAGGGAGGTCTCCATGCCCCATGAAGCCCATCATTTTATGGGATGTACAGTGGAGCACTGTGTATGATAGATGAACTAGTCACCTTCTGGCAACTGCAAAAGATACATGTATTTCCTGAGCCCTCAAGGGATTTAGTGCGTGCCCAGATGGTTCTTCATCCCTGACCCCTTGGTGCATCTGCTTTGATGTCATCAGCATGTAACACTGTGAGGAAGCTGGTACGGACCAGCCAGTGAACATGAACAGATGGTGAAGCTGTAAAGGGGGGGTGGGTGCCCCAAGTTTGTGTTTCTCCCTTCCCAGCACTGCTCTTGCTGTTGGTATTTTTCAGGTGTGAGGTTGGCACCACCCACTGGACCCAGTGCAATGAGAGTCCTGTGAAGTTTGCTCGTTTTCCTGTCACTGGTCTGATTGAAGGCCGTTCCTACATCTTCCGAGTCCGAGCTGTGAACAAAGCTGGCGTCAGCCTACCGTCCCGGGTATCAGAGCCTGTGGCTGCTCTGGATCCTTCTGACAGAGCCAGGCTTAGAAGTAAGATGTGTTTTTTGCAGGTTGCCTGAGACGTTCAAGAGGTCACAACTCATTAGAAAAAAACTCAACCAAACAGTGTGACAATCTATTCATAAACCTTCGAAATCCCACTAGAGGGAGCAATGCAAAAGCAAAACCCTCTTTGAAGACATCTTAGCCAAGAAGAAATCATCTCAGTGCTCTTTGTACAAAGTGCTCTACCTGCTGACATGGCTTTGGCTGGCTACAATGCCATGCTCTGAACTTGCAGGAAGGGGAGAAAAGACACAAGAGAGCTAATTCCCTAAAGATGCTCACTTCTGTTCAGCCAACAAAATAGCTGAACCGATCCTGTGAATAGTCTCTCTCTGAGACACAGGCAAAGGTGGTTGATCCTGTGCTCATGTTAATATCAAAGTTTTGCCCTAACATCAGCAGAATACCAGGTAGCCCAGCAGACCACAAGGTCTGTGTGTTAAATTTTATATGTGAACGATATTTCTGCCATTGCCTCGTAATGTCCCAGACATTTTGTTTACAAATCCACCTCTCTACGCATATACTAAATCATATACCTAAAATCCAGTTATTTCTACTCGTTTCTGAAGTTTTACTGTTTAAAACTGTTGATGTGAAGGGGTATTGTATGCAAAGCTACAGATCTCCCATGGTCCCAGCTTGTATGTCTTAATGTATCATAATGCTGCAAGCTACAGACTGCAGTCAGATGATCAAATTCAAAATAAAAACAAAAGGCCAGAGGAGTAGGTTTGGCACTGCCAGGAAGCATTGTGCTCAGACAGACATGTGAAACCTGAAGTCTGGGGGAGGCTTCTTCTCAAGGGGGAGCATGGAAGCCGTCTCAGGTGATAAAGTCTGCTCTTGGTGGCCTATTCCCATTACACGTCCTCCTTTCATCCCTCATGATCCTTTTTAATCCCCACCAGGTCCCTTTCTGCTTGCATCTCCAAAATGGATCAGCCAATGTAAGGCGAAGCACATGGAGGTGGAGAACAGCATTTGCAAAAATTATCTCTGAAAGTGCGTTGACCTGGTTGATAGCTGAATGTGTAACTGCAATAATATGATAACACAGAGGCACTGAGAGTGCAACCCAAATCATATCTAGTGGATATGCTGAGTCAGGCTGAGTTTCTGTTTGTGACTGTGACCCATGATTTGAAAGCTGGTAATGTGAGGGAAAGTGGTTAAAAAGAGACAAAGAGCAGCCTGTAGGATTTTGGCTGTTCCTTTGATGAGTGAGCTGTTAATCCAAATGAATAGAGTATGGGAAATAAAGTTGAAGTTAATTCTCTGAAAACAATGAGTTGAGTGAGCCAAATTCCTCTGTTTGTCACCTAGGTGACTTCAGTGACATTTTAGTAAGGAACAGATGTTTCAGTGGATTAAATTTTCTAGCTATATTGATTGATGAACTGCTCTCAATATTCAAGCTTGGGTAACTAGCTTGCTACATGAGCAACGTTCACAGCAGTAACAAAAAATAGAGCTCACATGAATCTTGTAAATGTTAGTGTTGAACCACAAAAGAGTAATTTTCCTCATTATTTCAAAACTCCCTTAAATCTCTCATTTCCGTGATACCTCTAACATTTGTTTCAGGTCACCCTTCTGCTCCCTGGACTGGACAGATTATTGTCACTGAGGAAGAACCTGCAGGTAAACAAAGCCCTTTTGCCTACTAAAGTCTAATGTGAAGCTGGCTGAGTAATTAGGAAAACTCCCAGTGAGTTCAGTTGACTTTGGCACGCACCCAAAGTTAGTTCTGAGAGTCGATTGACCTTGAATAACACAATTTGGTTGTAGAGGTGAGGTATCATTATTCAGGACTTAAAGAATAAACATACTTAGAATTAAAAGAGTTCATTTAAAACCAATATTTAGAAGACTCTTAACTCTATGTTTAAAAAAAATAAATCAGGTGCCAAGGTATATTAGTACTCCTAGATTTTAGTTAAGGCACTAATTCTGACACAAATGTGAAGGATTTAAATCTCAATTCCCTCTGCTATTCTTCTCCCTTGTTCTTCAGAGGGTGTTGTTCCTGGTCCACCTACAGACCTCCAAGTTATTGAAGCCACCAAGAACTATGTTGTGCTTAGCTGGAAACCTCCTGGACAGCGTGGCCATGAGGGTATCATGTACTTTGTGGAAAAGGTAAAACTGGACAAAATCAGAATCACAATATGGTAAACTTTTACATGTTTGTTTTGTCATCTCTTCTGGACTTTCAGTTAGCTTTGCTTTCCACCTGAGATTTTCAAACTAGGGCCAGGAGAGTTATCTTCATCAAGATAACTGTTACTGTAGATTAAGATAAACTAGGAATAAAAGAAAGATGGGAAATAGGAAAGTAGATGCAGAATGTGTCACACACTCTAATATCCTTTTATGAATTGTGTCATTGACCTACCCTGGAGTAGACAGGCTGGCAAACTCCTTCTGTAATGAAAAAGCACAGAGAGAAGTCACATGTTCATATATATATGATATTTATTTTTTTTTAAATACTTATATAAAAAAAATTGTGTAAAGGAAAGCTTGTCTGGTGGGACAGATTGTTTGGACAGAGGAATTCTGCAAGAGATTCCTGGCATCAACACTTTCTCCTCCAGCTGCCTTTTCATATTTATCCTCTACATCACCTTTCCATTTGCTTCACCAACTCAAAAAAGATGACAAAATTTATTTTCCAGAACAGAATCAGTTTTAATTTCAGTGTCCTGCTTTTCTGAGTCATTTTTGCATGGCTGCTAGCCTAGAAAATTCTTCATGCCATCACTCTTTTTACTTGTATCTCATGGTTCACAAACTTCTTTATCTATGCTTTTCCTTATAGTTCTTGAGGTGTCATGAAGGAAGACAAAAATATCTTCCCATTATGTGTTTTTCATCTCTCTCACAAAATCTGGTCTAAATAAGTGAGTTTCACTTAGCAACAGACTTAGAGAGGATGAATATATGAATTTTGAGTTTCCACGTAAGAAAGCTTTTTAATAACCTCTTGCATGCTGAGTGCTGAGTACTGAGTAATAATGTCACATAGTCAGATAATGTTCTGCTGAGAATTTGAAATCCCTCAGAAACCAGAACCATTACTTGAAATTTCCCTTAATGTAAATCAGCCGAAAATTATTCACTAATATTAATAGTATAAGTGATCATTAGACGTGACACAAGAGCATCTAGAAGCAATGTGGTAATGTTAAATTTCTGTTCTCTGGATGTTGTTGAATATCTCCAGAACTTATTTTGAAAGTGGTCCAGAACTGGATGCAGTTAATAATCACTTACTGGCAGTGAAGAGGAGTTTAGCTTTGATATATAAAACCCAGTAAGCTTTTATGAACGTTTTCTGGAGTAGGTGGACATCTGGCATATTCATAAGCTTTGAAAGATTCTCATTCTGTGGAAAGGCCCAAAAAAGGAACATGACTTCTCCATAGCAGACATGCATTTGGTGGTCCAGGTAGAAAGTCTTATTGGGTTAGACACTCAGCTTTTAGGGACTTCTGTTCCAAACATGGCTTCTGTGTTTGACTGCAGTGCGTTGCTGGCACAGAGGACTGGCAAAGGGTGAACACCGAGATCCCTGTGAAGTCCCCTCGTTTTGCAGTTTTTGATTTGGCTGAAGGCAAATCCTACTGCTTCCGAGTTCGCTGTTGCAATTCAGCTGGAATCGGTGAACCTTCAGAAGCAACTGAAGCCACTGTTGTGGATGACAAACTCGGTAAGTGTGTGGTCATATGTATTAAGTTTTCTTTTCAGTTTATGATGTAATTGTTTTGTCTGAAGACAGATAGCTGCCCAGTAAATAATTCAAGTATGAAAAGCAGTCAGTGATTTACTCCCTTTAGCTAAAATAATTTTGGTTGGGGTTGTTGAACCTTTAACATGTAGTCAAATGACAGATGCAAACTAAGGGAATTAAGCTGTGAATAACGATGCCAAGATCTGCAAAGGCTGCAAATAGTGAAAGAAAATGAAAACTCAAGGAGGTACAAAAATGTTTTGTTTTACTTAGAGTCTTCATTGAAAATAATCCCAGACATCAGCAGAGTATAAGCTTCCTTGTTTGCCAAATTAAACAAAAGTGAAGAATTTAATACTAACGTGAATGCAGAGACTATTTCCACTGGAAGAGAAGCCAAGATGTTCACCACAGTAAAGCATCAGCAGCTACATCTATATTAGCAATTTGTTTCCAAACAGCAATGCAAATTTCAATCCAATTCCCAGATTGTCTCTGTTTACTTCGTACTGGCTGAGTTTTCAGAACAGTTTGATGCACAAGAGGAGCTACATTCATTAAGAAAAGTCAAACAGCTCTTTTCAAAAAACACTTTAGATGCATTTTGCTATTTAACAGGGGCATTGGTTTCTGACTTACTCTCTGGGCTGCACAAATCTTCAATGTGTACCTTTCACATTTTCCCATTTAGAAAGCTCAAAATCACATTTCTGGTGTAGATGTTCAGCACGAGGGAATAAACTAAATCTAATTTGATGGAAATGTGCTGAATTACAGGTAATAGAGAAGTGAGGAACCTCACCACCAAAGGTTTGAACCTATTGATCCTGTCCTGTTGCTACTTAACCTGTCAGGTTACTTAATTTAAATCAGAGGAGTTTTTTGAGGGTTAAATCTGTATTAGTCATGCTAATATAAGAATATAGAATTAATATTCTGCCAAGAATATTCATTCTATAGAATGAATGTCAAGAATAGAATGTAATCCTGATTTTATTTGTGTATTTTGACTGGCTGGTTACTAATTTATATCTGTTTCTCTCTCACAGATGTTCCCAAAGCTCCTGGACGTATTATGCCAATTAGGAATACAGATACCTCAGTTGTTGTCACTTGGGCTGAGCCCCCAGATGCCAAGGAGCTGGTTGGATACTACATTGAGTCAAGTGTAGTTGGATCTGGTCGTTGGGAACCATGCAATAACAACCCAGTGAAAGGCACAAGGTAATGGATTTTCAAGCATGGAAATTATGGTCACCAATTTTTGATTTACTGGATTTATGTGCTTTCCAGCCATTACTAGTAGTAGTAAAGTTAATCACTCTGTGGTAGCCAGCAGGCTAGAATAGCTCTTGCTAGTGAAGTTCATAAGAAGTTATAAAAATGTATTTCAAACTGTGAGTCTGGTCCAAGAGGAATCTATAATCAACCTTATGTCAGAAACAGTCAAGGGGCTGGGGAAATGTGGACATTGCTACTGAAGAAAAGAGAAGCTCTTCGCTTCTCCTTGCTCTTCTCACAGCTACAATAGCTGTTTGCTATTGTACAGCCTATAAGTCTGATGAAAAACAGTACAGCTGAAATTAGAAGTGTGGAAATCTGAACTGCATAATGTTTGGAAGCAAAGTCTTATGTTTTGGAAGACAGCTGTAAACATTTCTGGACTGTATATCTAGAATGTCAAGAGGACATGTGGACTATATCACACTAACAACATTACTTTCTAACTACTCTTTCACTTGCAGTTATCAAGATATTAATGAACACTCTTCAATATTTGGTATAAACTCACATTTCTTACTGACATGAAGCTCAGTCTCTAGTCAGAAAAATAATCAAGACTTAAAACTTTGCAAACTAAATCAGATTTGGTTTTGTTTGAATAAGGATGTAATCTTCAAAGTCTAAAGGAATAATTGCAGAACTTGATCTCAAGTGAACTGATGTCAATGCAAAAGCAGCCTCTACTTATTATGACTGATTTGGCTTATTTGTGATTGCTGTCCATGACAACCCCTATTACAATAAGTAAGGCACTGCTAAATACTCTTGGACCAACTTTGTTTTTAAAAAGGCATTGTAAATGCTTTGCATATCAAAAATACCTAAACCCCCACTTGCAGTACAACAATCTCCTTTAAGCATTCTTTTGTGCATTTATATTCCAATAGTTGTATGTGCCAATTTATATACTTTCGTGCATACTTCTATGATTTATATTGTGGATATATCAAGTGTTGGTGAAGTTTCATGCTGTTTGCTTATTTAGAATATGAAACGTAAACTTTATTCACCATAAAAATAAAAATAGTGTTCTGAGATACTACACATTTTGATGCAGCTACACTGCTTAGGTTCCTATCACTGCATTTATAGTCAATGTGATGTAATGTAGGATGCAGCTTGGCACAGGCTGTCTGTTAACTCTAGGCTTTTCTGATTGAATCAATCTCAAAGCATTAGCTGTAGCTCATAGTTTGCATTATGCAGCATAGCTTGATCTTTTGAAATTTGTTTTCTGCATGCATCTTGGTGAAAGCAAATAATTTTGAAAAGTCTGGCAGGATGAGTAGGAAAAATACTGCTCTGAAAATATGAATCTAGGTTTTATTTTTTTTCCTAAAATAAATTGTTAACTTTGAAATACATTTTATTTTCCCCGTTATATTTGCTTCAAACATCATTGCATGATGCCAGCATTGGCAGTGCAAGACATGACATTATGAAGTAGAACAAAGAAAAAGTAGCATGAAATAAAATGCACTTCAAATAACTATTCTAAAATAAGTTTTGTTTTAAATAAAACATTGACATTTTCAAAACACAATTTTTCCAATATAAATTATTCCTGCCTTGGGAAATATTGTATTATCAGAGTGGACACTAGACAAAATTTATGAGTTTTTTTATGTACTCATTAGGTAACTCAGTAGATTATTGTGTCATGTATAGAAGCAAAAATGAAATAAAAAACTGGGCACTTTTTAGCTTTTGTACTATGCCCTGTAATGTTTTTGAACACTGCAATTTGTCATCTATTATTGGAAGTGAAACATGGGAACTTGTGCTACAGGTGTCTCTTACTTATGTCATTACGATATTTCACAAGGAAATATAGATGTTATCTCTGCAGCTTTTTGTATTGTTTCCATTAGGAAGTATGGACTTCATATGCTAGCAGAAGTAAGGTAGACCCTCTGGTAACATAAAAACTTAAATAGTCTTAAGAAGGAAGGAGTGTTGGTAAATGGTTTATCTGAAGAGACATGGTTTTAGACATTATATTTGTGCATTAATGAGGTGTTTAGATACAGTCTACGTTTTCTGGGCTTTATTTAAGTCACTGGGGTCATGGTTTATCCTCAGTTTTCAGAAATGAGAGTACATTTTATGGAAGAAATGCTTTCTTTTCCCACTTAAGATTTCTATTTTCTTCATAATACTTTCTAAGTATTCCTTCACTGATGTGTTTTAGATTCATTTGCCATGGGCTTGTCAATGGTGAGAAGTACATTTTCAGAGTCAGAGCTGTTAATGCAGCAGGGCTCAGTGAATTTTCACAGGATTCAGAGCCTATACAAGTGGAAGCAGCCATTGGTAAGCTATTTTCCATTGCTCTTTTCAATGGTAAATATGTTGGGTTTTAATTAAGAGGTTTTCAGCAACTATTTGTAACTAATTGTTTTGTTTCACAATGCTGTCCACAAATAATAATTTATCCATAGATCCTATGGTCTCACAGCCATAGTTTCACAGTCACTGCACTCTTTTAGACTCTTCACCCTCACCATCCAGTCTTCTCCAAGTGTTTCTTGTGAACCACTGTAAGAGAGCACTGCCAAGTTCACTGCATAGGTATCCTGGAGAATGGAATGTCATTCTGATTCCATAACGTGGTATATATCACCTCTAATGCACACCATCCTATATAACAGTCAGTTCCTAAGTAATTTGTCTCCATACCTAAACCTAATAATCAGTGCAATGTGTCTTTTGTAAAGCTTCTATAACCCTGTGTGTTCCCCCTTTGTTGATGAATTATTTCTGTTTGCCACTTCCTGAACTAATCCATAAACATTAATGGTATCATTGGCTAGAATAAATTGCACGTCTGCAACATCCTCACTCTCATTTGTGTTGAAACTGCGTACCTCACAACCTTAGAGCAAAGAGATGTGGCTTAGGGCAATTTTGTGAGATCATTTTGAAGGGATCAGAAATATGACTCAGAAGATCTAATACTAAAATAATCATAGCAAATAAGGATTACTATTAACTTTACATATTTCTTCTCTCTGAAAAGTATATGTTATTAAAAGAGCATTACTTGTGAGCACTGTGCTTTTTGCAACCAGATTTGCCTATCCCACATTGGCCTTTTTAGTCATCAGCGCGCGTGTAGTAAGCGTGGGTAAAGCCCTTCCCAAAATCTTCGTTCGCGAAGTCAAGCCATCATCATGTTTTATTACGGCGCCGGGTGCAAGGGGGATCGATCCTCCTAACTTGCACACCGAGGGGTTAAGCAAGCGGATATTTATTATACACAAACATGCATATTCATTAGGTTACC
>JANHGB010049199.1:7306-40760 GCA_026283785.1 Coracopsis vasa
AGGGGAAGCCCACTGGAGCCCTGCCATACTAATAAAGCGCTCCCTGCACACCAGTTCACACGTGGGGCTAAATCTGAAGTGACATTTCTCAATGAAAGGAGCAGTATTCACTCGTGTGCTCAGCATTTTGATGTCCGCCAAAATCTGGCAAACATGATTATAGAGATCCAGCAGGCATGCCACAGCTCTGTTTAGTCCTCATGGCTTAATGCAATGCTATGCAAAAAAAATAAATAAAACATATCAGGCTGCCTTGGGACAGCACTCTGGGAGTGCGATTTCATGCCCATGGATGGACTCAACACACGGTTTGCAACTCTTACACAAGGACAGAACATCTGAACCAAAGGGGACTGCTTTATCCACCCTTACAGGGGCAGTTCAGCATCCTGCCCTTCAAACTATAAGCCAGGGCAGAAACCTTGGGCTTTGGGGACTAGCGATGTTTATTTGTGCTACTCTGCATGGCATTTTAATTAGTAACTGTGTGCATTTAAAACCTTTGAATGGACACACAGGGGCAGTTGTGCAGCCTGGCTTTTGTGTTTCCACTCTCTCAAAAAAATCCTGTTTGAGGACATCAGCAGGGGGTTAATGGAAGCTTTGATAAAGTTCTCCAAAGCCTTTTATTGTTGCTCAACTACAGACTGGACTCTGCCGTCTCTCTGACTGCTTTCCAATTAATTTAGTAAACTGCAGACACAACGAGAAAATTTAGAAGCCCATCCAAACATTTGGTAGCCACAAACATTATTTTTTTGGCCAAATCTCCTTCCACATGGAAATATTTCCTTCACAATTGTTTGAGGTAAGCACTCAGACTGGACAGCAAGCTTGGCAAATGTGAAATGTCAGTGTGTGCTGCCAGCGAAAAGAAACATGCAGTTAAATAGTCCAGAGCAAATAAAAGCTGCAGGACCCTGTCTTCATCTCTGCCAGTTTGGTAACTATTCATCTGTATTAGCATCACTGGGAACATCACTGATCTGATTTGATGCCTCCTAAGAGCAGATTTATGTAATTTAAATATGGTCAATGCTAGCCAGTCCTGAAATAAAACACGGTTTTTTCTCCAGGAGGATATGTAACTAACCTCCTTTTCCCACAGGAAACAATGAGATCTCTTTAAAAATGTAACCAAACTTTTACTTAAATGCTGCAATTTCTCCTTGGCTCTATCCAACATGCAACTTGTCTAAGCTGTTCGCTGAACCCTGAAGCTGCTTATTTACTAAAGGATCTTTAGAAAGCAATGGGTTTTTCCGAGCAAGACTCCTATCCCCCACCTTGAATACAAATTCATGGAAATGGGTGGTGCAGGCAGATTTGCCAGCAAGCAGGCAGTTGTTATTTTAATTATTATTTCTTTGTGGAAAGCTGTAGTTACCTTAAAATAATAATTTAATCCCTCCCAACAATAGTTTTCCCGGTTTTGTTTCTAAGACTGGAGCACGTATGCTTATAAGTACGCATTCAGTACAGATCATCAGTTAAAGCCTGTGCAAGAACACAGGGTTGTTAATAAGAAACTCCCACTTGCATCTGTCAGCTTGGAGAAGCTCCTTACTCAGACACATTATCTTACACACATAATTAAACATGCAGAAGAAGAAATCTAAAGTGGTCAACACATGACATCACTGAGGCTCTGAGAAATTTGCCCATTCAGAAGTATTCCTAACTGTCTGCTTTCATGCAATTGCCAGATTTCTTGTGCGGGGATCACTTATCTTCTTTCTGGATCTCCCACTGCATTTATATCTGAAAGGACTGTGGTTTCCCAAAATACACTGGTTTGCTTCAGAACTCCTCGCAGTAACTCCCTCCGATGTAAATCTTCAGACAAAAAAAAGCCGAAATACAACTCCCTCAGACAGACAAAGTGAGGGCAAAATAAGGCAGGTCACTGTCCTGCACAACCTCGCAGGTCACCTCACCGACTACAGCAGGTGAAACCCTACAACAGCCCACAATTTGTCTCAAGCCTTCTGCTTGAAAACATGTGTGCAGGGCAGGAGGTGGAGGGGGATTGTTGTTTGTAACTAGCAGACAACTGTGAAGCCTTAGAACCCATGCTGGTTTAGATTCAAAATGAGAAAGTTGCATAAAATTAGCCTGGAATTCTGCAAGATACTTCAACAAATCACCCAGAGTGTCACGCTTACGGATCACCCCTTTTTCAAGTCCCTGCCTGCTAGTTTTGAATCTCTTTCCCCGCTGAATTCACGCTTGCCACAGCTCCATTTGAGGAACAAGGAGACTGCTGATCCATCATCCTGAGTACAAACACCTTTAAAGCAAAAACACCCCTTTGCAACTCCTCTGTTCCATTACCCTGACATTTTGCAGAAAAACAAGAATGCAGCAGCTAGAAGTATCACACACACACCCCACACTCTGGACATCTGGCATGCATCCAGATGTTTGCCAAGAGATTATTTTAAATCAGGCTCATGGGGAACTGGGTGTCCAGGGTGCTGTGACTGTTTAAACACACCCAACTATATGCACGAGTTTCCCTCCGGGGTTTGTGTGCCTGCAGTAGGACTCCTGTATCCTTTGGCTGCAGGGAACAAGTAACTGGAAAGGGTGGGACCATGCTGGTAGCAAGAACTTTTATTAAAAAAAAATAAATTAAAAAAAATAAAAAAATAAAAATTGAATTGATTCCTGGATGTCTGGAAAGCTGCAGCCAGGTACTGCCGTGCCCAGCATCTGCAGTGCCACTCACTCCTCTGGGGCTTACCCACCTCCACAGCTTCCCAGCTGGGCTGTCCAACTTGCTGCAAACCACACCACTTTGCAACTGATCCAAAACACTCTCCTTGTAACAGCCTGTCCCAGCACCTTAATCCTGCCCTCCACAACACCCTGAACATCACCAGCACTACCCCGTCCCCACACCTCCCGAGGGAGCCAGGCAGGGAGCTGGACTGGAAAACCCACCAGCCGTGAAAGGGGAGCTGATCTGCATGAGCCTCCTGATGTCCTCAGCAGGCACGAGGGAAGGGTGATGTCAGAACAGAGAATGACTTATTTGCCACCTTACGCTATTTAGAGGGCCTGTGAAACTGTCACACAACTGTATGAGGAATCCTGTATTCAAGATCGCAGAGCTTCTTCCCCGGCTATTTGGAGATGATGTCTTCCTTAGGGTTACACAGCCCTTCAAAATCACGTTTCAACACAACAGTAAACAGCCCATTACCAGGACTACATTTTTTTTTTAAAAAAAAAAGGTAGCTTTTGCAATAGCTGAGCATAAAACTACAGCATTCCGAACAACTACAGATCTTGCTGTTTCTGAAAGCAAAATTAACTTCTTTCATGACCTCCCTATCGATAAGATTCTGAGTATGCTCGTAAATATCCCCACATACAAAATCAAAAACTGTTATGTTCACTCTCAGTGAACAGAAATGATTTACTGTTGCTTATACTGAAATCAGAACTGTACTCAGAGAACATGATGGAGTGCAGAGAATCAGATGAGTCAATCGATCTTCAGAGTATCTGTTAATTTTATTTTCCAGTAATAGTTCAAGGGTATTCAGGCAGTCACCTAACGAAAGCCCTGCAACTGAAATCTACTTAACAATGGGGTTTGATGTTTCACTACAGAGCAGTTCTTTAGAGATGAGTTATAAATATCCAGGAAAGCAGCACATTAAAAAGAAAATACTGAAAACCTTAGGTTTCCTGGCCTTGGCATGTGTTGCTTTTGATCTGCCTGAGCAAGTATTACTTTGTCAATATGAGGAGTGCACACTGACCAAGGGTAATGCATGCCCATGAATTTTTACTGGCTGCAAATGTAGCTCTGCACAGGCTAAACCACGCTGACAGAATGTAAGACCTTATATGCATTTTCTGTGCTGTTCTGTACAACACGTGAGGAATGCTAATCAGCATTTGAAAGGAAATGTGGGCTTTCAAAGAAGATCCACCAAAACACAAAATGGGAATATACATTCCCCTACCAAGAAGTCCAATATAACTTGTTATTCATCTGGAAGCAAGTAACTCCCACTTCTCCCCTCCGCCATTTCTAACTTAAACACAATCATTCCCAAAGGATCAGGATCTTGCAGATTTTTTTCCCTTTTAGTAATGGAATTAGGAACATAAACAACAAACAAACCTAAAGGCTAAATAAAATTGAGTAACAGTTGATATTTTACTTCCCTGTACTGAATGTCAGTGTTTTGGGTTTATCACAATTTGGTCACCACCACTGCAGCCTGTCCGAGAAGAATACTCAATTCACATGGATCTCCTTGGCAGTGCTCAAATCCTGGTGGCATCGTGACCTATTTTAATTCCTGCCTGGAAATGGATACTGAATAACCGCAGGGCTCTGAGTGATAGTGAGGGACCGGGGGAGCATACAAAAGAAGGGGGGAAGGACTAAAGCAGCGCCAGCCACACTGCTCTGCCTTTGAGATGAAGCAGCTTTGAGACAGGTGAACAGACAGCTAGACAGGCAAGGTGTAGGGGATTGCGGAGACAAAGGAACTGGGGAGAAGAGAGAGAATAAAAAGAAGGAAAAGTGGGACAGAGAGCCCAAGATATTCATAAGAAAGATCGGTTCTTGATCCTGAGCACAGGCAGCTTGAAAACATCCAGTCTGATGCAGTGGGAGAAAGAGTAAGTTTACTTATTTATACTGTGTTTTATCCTAATTGGCACATCCAGCCTTCATCTAGCTGTGCTGGTCCACTTAAGGAAACACTGAGCCGAAAGTAAGCTTAACAAGGTAACAATTCACCAGGCAGTCTGTTTATTCGGAAATATCAACCGTTTGAACTCCAACAAGCAGATGAGCCAGAAGGACACCCATCCCTCATAAAATGCAAACAAAACGAAGGGAGCAAAGCAAGCAGCATAACAAGTTTGGATTTTAAGATTGTATTTAAAGCTTGTGTAGGCTGTCCCCCCCCTCCTCACTGCTCCCTGCCCTTGTGAACGTCTTTAGCATCCGTGTAAAACCTTGTCCTTGCGGTGCTGCCCCCTCGGGCACGCACACAGATGAGCTTAGATGTGAGCCTGGCTGTCAGGTTGGAAACCTGAACAGCTCAGCTGTGTTCTTTAATAAAAATATAAACTGTTTGGTGCCTTTTTAAACAGAAACCCAACAAAAGCTTCCTGCTTGCTGTGAACAAGGTCCCTTTAGTGAGAGATTTGCTTTTTAATTTTGAACAGCTTCACAGCATTACCCTTAGCAATAAAAAAGGAAAAAAAAGGCAAATGGAGATTTTGAGCTACTCAGTCAACTGTCTGGTAAGGACTCTCACTGAAATTAGCTTCTCCTAGCAGCATCACATAAGAATTGCTGGTTTACATCCCTTCCACAAGTCATTTCACATCTTTAAAAGATGGACAAAGTGCTGATTTCATTTGATCGAAAACAGAAAGCCACAAAAGCCACCACTGCTGGCGGAGACCCTTAATATCAGCATTTCTCAGTACTCATTGTGCTAAGGGTGCTGGCTCCATGTTTCAACAGCTCAGTGTTCCATCCTTTGCTTTCTTTAATTTCTTTTTAAGCTTACATGGGAAAAGAATATCGGCTCTCATCTCAAAAAAAAATCATTATACTAAACATGTAGAATAACGAGCTGAATGCACCATTCAGAATGTCTTAAAATGTCACAATATTGAAGTATTTCACTTGTAGATAGAAATTTTTACTTGGTTCAAAGCCTAAAATTTAGCTTCTCTCTTTTAAAAACAAACAAACAAAAGCTATGAAATGCAGGACCTTTTCAAAGGAAGCAGGGAAAATACATTTTTGAATGCTTTTTCATCCTACTCTGAATAGCAAAAGCTTATTTTCATTTAAACATTTTTCTAAAGTATTGGAAACTGAAAAGAGTTTCTAAACAAAGGGGGAAAGTAAACTGCCTCATTTCATTATCTCAAGGAGGAAAATAGCAAAAGCAAACAAACAAACACCTGTGCCTTTCAGCTGCACCTTTTATGTCATTGCAACACATTTCTCCAGTTTAGAGCTGAACACACCAGTAACTGGTTTATCATTGTTTTCTGTCCTTCTCCCAAGGCATGCCACCTTCTACAGGGGCTGGCATTCTACTGAATGTTGCAAAGCACAGGCATAAGATATCAAAACCAATAAAGTCATTTATAGATTTTCAGCAATAGTAGTCTCATTTTTATTAGCAAAACAGGGAAAGAGTGTTATTAAAGGAGGATCTTGGCTCTAATCCGACTTTAGAAATTGCTCCAAAGAAACCAAGGTAGCTTTACATTAGTGTAAGAGAGGTGCGAGATCAAAACCAAGCCTGTGGCAGAGCTCTATCATGACATGATTTCTTTATAATGAAATATAGCAAAAGAAAATTAGTGGCACAAGAATTTTAATGCACCCCAGACACACATTTACAATGATTAAACAGATCAGTACTCATAAAACCCAAGGGTCCAACTTCACAAATCTTTACTCAAGCAAGCAGTTTCACTGAAATCAATGAGATTATTTGCATATGTAAGGACTATTTATCTCAGTTGAGATCTGTAGGTTTAGGCCACACATTTCTATTTAGATCTTCTCTGCAGCAGAATACACACACTTGGATGAAGAATGGGAGAATGCTGGCACCTTGGAGTTAATTTTCATTTGTACCAGTACAGATTTCTCCAGCCCTCTGAAGCATTTGATAGACTGGGCATGTTTCAAAATTGGAAATGTTGGCAAAAATACAAATTTTCTGATGTGAAGAACTGCTACTCATGGATAATAAACAAAATCAATTCTTATTTGCATATTCAATCAGATTTCAGTTTGCATATTAAAGCATAAGATGGTAGAATTTTCACACGGTAGATGGATCCCACTCACTTATTCATGCATATATGCATCCACTAATCCTTACACATGCCAAAATCAGTGAGAAATACTCTCTGCTAGGCATTCATAGCACAAAAACACTGTCCCTGCTGCTGTTCTCAACCTTCTCTTTTCATATAGCGTATGGCAGCATTCTCCCACAGCTTTCTCCCAAGACTCTGTAATAGCCCCTGTTCTCTATTAGCCTTCTTTTCACCAGGCAAAGCGATAGTTTGAATTTTTGAATCATAATTTAAAAGGGATGCTGTCAACTGTATGTGTAAAGAACAAAAAACACTGGACCAGATTTTCAAAGGAGCTTCAGCGTGGACTTGACAATTTCACTTGTAACTGTCACTGCAAAACTGGATGTATCTCTCACTGTTAATATTGAAGTGTTCTTGACTACAGCTAAAATTTGTAGATTTAGACTATGCATAGCTATTTTTCACATGCATCTATTAGGAAACAGAATTAAAACTATTTATATAGGTCAGTACTATCCAAATACACAAAATTAATATTGTCCCATACATCATAAGTCTAACGATAAATGATAACCCTGTAAGCTATGCTCTAGTGTGCTGAATGCTTGCAACATCTGTGGGACTGGAAGGCAATCAGCGCTGTGAGCGATTAGATAACAGGTTTGACGGTCTTGTAGCCAGTCTGACAGTCTGGATAGCTGATTTGCATATAGAAGAGTGTCATATTCAGATACATTTTGTGCATTAAATTAAAAATTCAACTGGAACCCTGTGCTTGAAACCCTAGCAAACTGCAAACAAGAAATGTTTTCATGTAATTAAAGGGAAAATTGATACAAATGATCATCAGAACTAAACCGCAATCTGCTGCAGCAGCCTTTGCTAGGTCAAGCACAGGGGACTGAAAAAAGTAGAACCGGGTATCTGAAATAACCAGGTATAAACAGAAATAGTATAGCACTCTCCCAGATGAGTGAAACACAAATCAGCCATCATAGGATGAAGGCTCATATAGGATTTCTACAGCAGTGTCAGCTCTGATCAATTCAAACGTGGTTAGCAGCAGGTTAAGAAGGTATTTATTTAACAATGGGACAGAATCTAATTGACTTTGCAGGAAAGGAAAGAGAGCATGAAGGCAAGCCAGCATCAGCTCATTCTTCTTTTTCAGTCTTATTCAGCCCTTTTTGGAGGGGACAAAACCACAATCCTATGCTTCCCAAGTGTGCATTTTGCTCTCTGTGAGCACCAAGGTCATATTTGTGTCCATGTGCAGGGCCTCCCCTACAAAGGGCCAAGCTGCTGGTGACCCTGGCTCAGTCCCCTTGGGCAGCCCAGGGCAGCTGTACTGTTCTGCCTCTGCAGAATGCCTACCCACATCCTCACAGCATGCTGCAGCAGAGCTACAGGAGTCAAACTCTCCTGTTTTTCTAGCTCTAAAGAATTTAAACTATCCATATAAATAATGAGAAAATAGGGGGTTGACACAGTTACACATCTTATGACTCCTCACACTCATTTGCTAATGCTAAATGTAATGGAAATCACAGCTTTTCTCAAAAACAGGCAAAAGAGAGAGGAAGAGAATTTGAGTTCAGGTTCCTACCTGCTTGGTTAGTTGTCACAGTGACTGACACAGCTTGGTCCTGGCTGGGATTTTGCTTGGACACTCCATTTACTGCCCAGACTTCAAAGGTGTAGTTAGTGTGTGCCAGGAGGTCAGTAATGGAGACTTTGGTGGTTTTCAAGCCATTCTGCTGGGGACTGAAGTGCACACCACTGCCACAGGACCGGCAGCGGCTGAGGTCACCAGCACCGCACCTCTTGCATACCACATTATAGGAGACATCTTCCCGACCACCTTTGTTCTGCGGGGGGCTCCACTCCAAGTTCACTGATGTCTCATTGACATTGGAAATCAGGTTCTGGGGAGCAGACGGAGGGCCTAGAAAGAAAAAAAACCACATTTTTAGTATGCGCAAAAAGCTTACATAGTGTCTTCAGGCTTAGGGTCCTTGGTGATACCGAGCATGTGCAACTCCCAGTTAAGTAAAGGACAGCAGAGACCACAGAGAATTTTATTTCTCCATGTTCTTGATAAAGGTGAAAAACTGACTGGTAAACCAAACTGATCTCTTCATCTGACCAATTAGCAGTATTTTCCAGATCTACATGAGCCTGAAAGCCCAGTATTTTTTCACTTTCACTATTTGGACTTGTTATGAAAAACGTAACATTTACATTTTTTACATTCAGTTTTCCATGACCTCCCCAGAAAAGCATCAAATGCACAAAGCTCCTACTTCGCTGGAGATTTTCAAGGTCCCCCATTACCTACAGGCAGATTCTATTGAAACTGCTGATCTCCCAGTATTTTTTTCTTAAGAACAGAAGTGTAGTATTTTCCAGACAAGTTGATGTCAGATGGCATTCAGTGAAGACTGAAGCCATCAACTGGGAAATGACACTTTTGGGGTGCAGGAAAGAGAGCTGAGTAGAAAGCTGGACACAGAACTAGCGCTTTGAAGGGCAGAGAATAAAGGTTACAATAGGGGAGTGCTGGAGAATTTGAAAGAACTGGAGAGGAAAATATGGTGAGCAGCTGAAAGAACAGATGATAAAAGAAAACTGGGCAAGAACAAGAGACCATACAGAAAGCTTGGAAACGAGGCTGAATCAGGGATACAACGTCAGCTTTTGCACCACAGGGACAGGAGACACTAAGACTCCTAAATATGCTGCCAAACAGTTCCCAGCTGGTTCCAGCACAGGGACTGTAGGATTTGGGAACAGACCTGCCGGCAGGCTGCGGAGGCCTCCCTGGGCAAAAGAGGTGCAGAGCTGAGCGCATGGAAGGGGCAGCAGAGGCAAAGCAGAGCCTGCAGGAGGCAGCTCCTCCAGGCACCTTCAGCGACCCGCTGGGACTGTAATGGTCGGTTCTGCCCGACTGGGCAAAGTGCCTCCAGCAGCGCCCTGCCTTGCTCTGTAACAGAAATCTTATTTATACGCTGAGATCCCCATGGGCCCGAAAGCAATAAAATGCAGAAGAGCTAATTCTGTGACTCTTAATCTGATTTCAATACAGCTGAGGTGAGACACTTCTTGTACCCTTAAATTTAACAAGACTGATTCTGAGTAACTCCATGAAACAGAGGGGTATTTAGTACATCACAAAAAGCTTCGTTGAAAGGCAGCTTATTCTGGAGTAGAGCATGAGGGGACTCTGACTACACACACAGCACTTTGAGACAGGACATAAGGTAAATACTGTATCAAATAGAAATGAAACAACGAGTGAGAACAAAGCTTGCAAAATGTACCAGGTTTTCCATTGCTGTTATTTGTCAAATGTTATGGAACTGAGGGAAAAAAAAAAAAAAAAAAGATCCACCAACGCCAATAGTTTAATTAAGTTTATAAATAAATCAATCATACTGTCATATGCCAAAGGTACAAAAACAGCCATCAGGGTAAAATGGGAACCAAATACATTATGCTGAAACTCTGCTGAAATTAAAGCACCTCAAGTGTAGCAGTGAAGAGGTTAAGCTGCTAATAGGTGACTATGGTGAAGATTAATTCTGGTTGCCTTGATTCATCAGGTGCATCTAAAAGGATGCCTGAGACCTGAGCGCTCTGTGGAGGATAAGGTTGTGAGGGCTGTAGCCTGTCCTTGGGTTGAAGCTGCCAGGATGTAACACATTTTCAGCAGGAGAGAGAACTTTTCTTTCAAGAGAGGCAGGTTAGAAAAAGAGACTTAAATTACATAGAGGTCAAATGTATCTAGTTATCTTCAGTATCTAAATGAAAGGCCTCTGCTGCAACAGTAGCTGAGCAAAGATTGTTTCTCTGCACCCACTTCAGAAATACAAAATTAATATATTCATTTTGAAAAGAGGGAAATCCTCACTTCCTGCCAAACCTTTGAAGCACTCTGAGTTAATCAGGGCTGACAGGTAGAATTACTGCAAGAAGAGAGAGCCTGGGCCAGCCCCTGCGATGGGGAGCCCTCCTGCTCACTGCACCACTGAGCTGCCATTCATGACATTTATTTATATACTGGCAGCATTTACGACTCCTAACGACAAAACCCTTTTACTCAAAGATCAGTTACCAAACACAGTAAGAGACATTTCCTGCTCCAAAAATGCTTAGAAACTAGCAGGGAAATAAAAGGGAAAGAAACTGGTTTTAATCTCTATTAATCACATGGAAACTGAGATAGAGAGATGTGGTCAGATGACAAGGGCACACAAGACGTGCCTTGCACATCTGGGAATCAGTCACAATGCTCCCAAGTCTCAGCCCGGTGCCTCTGCCCCATCACCACTCCTCCTTCCCCAAAAAGCTGGGTTTGCCAGCTCCCCTGGGCAGCAGAAAGCAGTCTCTACTTAGCCTGCAAATACACGAGCCTCCTTTTCAAAAGAGGAGCCACTCCAGCAAGTGCAATGAGGTGGAAGACATTCCTGCAATCATGAACTCGAGCGGCAGCGCAGAAACTGCTGAGCAGAAACTGATCTAAACTCATCTACCCTAAAACTCCTAAAACCTAACTCACACCAGGGCTCTCTCTTCAGGGCAGGCAGGTGCACAAGGTGGCATTAGTCCCTCAGCACTATCAAGGAGGCAGGAGAACAAGCAAAAAGACCTCCTCAGAGGTCTGTCCTCCCAGAGGCCATTCAGCTCTTGGCAGCAGCAAGCCCTGCACTTCTGTGGGAAACAGCAAGGGCTTAACGGCGAGGAAAAGCAAAAGGTGTTTTCTTACAGATCATTCACTTGCTGCAATCACACAAGCAAGAACATCGACTCGGAGCGCAGCCAGGAAGGCTGAGATAAGGTGGTGCCTGTGCAAGCACTTCCCCTCCCTGGGCAATGCCAGGCACTGCCAGGGCTGCCCTCGTTTCAAGGGGGGGATATTTGTGAGGCAAAGCACTCCACATGAGGAAGGTTCATACTGCCACAGTTTCAGCATGAAAGATGTGCCTTTTAGCTCAGACACAGCAGTCAGTTTGGGGTTAAACTCAGACTTGCTCTGATGTCCATTAAGGTATTTTCCAAGGCTCTAGGTCCAGTTTCACATGGGAAAATGTGCCAGAATGAATCAAGCTCCTCAGAAGCAAAAAGTCAGTAATTAGTATGTGGGACAGGGCACTGCAGTGTCTAAACAGAGATGCAATGAAGCGGGAAATCAGGGAAGCAGATGCTTGCAGGTCACAGAGATGAGCACACCACCTCCAGCGTGAAAAGGAAGATGCGGGGGAGTCTCCAAATGGTGGGCTGACATTACAGTGAGGGAAAAAGCAATTTCTTTTCTTTCTGGAGCATAGTCATCAATAGAGCTGTTGGCACTAGGAGTGGGGAATAGTTTCAGATTGATGGGCCTGGTTTCAGATGTTGAAACACAGGGCGTATCTGCTTCTTCCTTCAATGCTGATCAGGATTTGCTTTGTTTCTGACAACAGAGCCACTGCTGCTAGAAGAGACGAAAACCCTTTCAGAGCCATGGCAAGCTGGAATTGCCAGAGCAATTCCAGGACAAACCCAGCAGAAATCAAATCCTGCAGAAAGAGCATCCTGCCAGGCAGACCACTGCCCTCACACAAACCCTCTGCCCTCTGTCAGCAAGATCTAGCTACAGGGCAGCTGAAAGGGAAGACAGGGAGCTGTGCCTCTGAAAATGGTACCAACGTCTGTGATTTTGTTCAGAGTCCCACGATCTACAGCATCTTTCTTAAAACTCCTGCTGATGGAAGCACACTATTGCACGAACCATTTGGTGCTATGGAAGCATGGAGCTAACACTGCCACACTGCCCAGAAGAACTTAAAATTGTGACAGTTCCTACAGGAGAAATAAATCTAGACATTTTTATTTTGAAAAACTAATTTTAAAGTTCATTTTGTGATGTTAGGAAGCCAGATGCTCTCGCTTCCCCTGCCCAAGACAACAGAACCTGAGGGATGTAACTGCAGAGCCGCTTGCACTTCTCCCATCGGGGACTGCAAAGAGGACACGGTTTGATCACGGGGCCTGAAGGCCAGATCCCCCACCCAGAGCATTTGCCATCACCATCAGCAGACACTGGGGTCTTTTCTGTGGGAACACAGGGAACGGAAGTTTTTCATTTTATTCCTTCCTGGGGCTCCATAAATCTTGCTTCACAATAAACCTATCGAAATCAACTGAGCCATGAAACAAATGGAAAGGACCTGGGTGGAGCAGTTCAGCTTGAGTGTCAGGACTGAGGAAAACATTGAAGAGTCTGTTTAGCAACAAATAATCTTTGTCAAGATAATCTTGCTATCTTCCTCAACCCTCCTATTAGATTTACTGAAACATATTGGGCAATGCAGATTGTTTGTCTTTCGCTTGCTGCAATAAGCTATAGCTATTACATCTATCTGTCTCTTTCATCCACAGATACAGATCTGTCTGTCCTAAGGACAACGTTGTATCATATGTCAAATGAATATTCAGGAAAACTGGAGCTTTTAAGGTGTTAACAGAATGAGCCTTACTTGTGCTAAAAGAACTGATGTATTTTAGCACTCTTACTACAACCTTAGGCTGCATTTTAACTTTTCATCTACCAGTATTTCCCTCCCTCCCTTCCTACAAAGCACTCAAGTCCCACTCCAGTCTGCATGTCACTGCAACACTGATAAAGACCTGATGAAAACCATGACAAGGGCATGTATCAACACCTGACCGGCTCCCTCCAGACCACACAACATCTCTGTGTGTACATGACCTGTGTGTCAGCTCTCTGTGGATTACAGGTCTTTGTGGGTATAGTTAAGGAGCCTCTCTGATTCACACCAGGAACCAAGTCTGGTCCAAGCACTGAAGCGACTCACATGCAACTTCCGCAGTGAAGACCCGGTAATGAACTCACTGCCTGGGACTGACCTGTACCTGTGGGGTACAGGAGGCAGAGGGCCATGGCTGTGAAGCCGGCTGCAGACTAGTGCTGGGCATAATGACATTTCAGTAAACTGTTTATTTGCAAGGAGAACAAATTGCTACCCTGCATACTGAGTGACCATCAGAAGTTGTCAGCTCAACCATCAATAGGTTGTTTGCCTGTTGTTCGAATGCCTGTGTCCCTGCTGAGGAAGTTACCTCAAAGCCTCTTTCTTCCTGCCACTAAGGGATAACAGAACAATTGCAGGAGGTTCAACCTAGTGGAACTGGCAAAATCATTCCACCAAGGAAAAAGAAAGTCTACCCTGAACACAATGAATGATTTCAAAGTCAAATAGCACAAAGGCAATTAGACAAAGAGGCCAGGTTGGACAGGGGCTTTGAGCAACCTGGTCGTGTGGAAGGTGTCCCTGCCCATGGCAGGGGGGTTGGAACTAGATGTGCTTTAAGGCTCCTTCTAACCCAAACCATTCTATAATCCAATGATTAGGTGCAACTGAGTGAATATTTCTGCTGTCCTCAGGGATCAGTTGCGCCCATCCCTCCATGCACGACAAAGGGAAAGTACATACACCAAGACTCTCGGCATGCCCAAGGACGGGGTCTAACCAAGGTGCACCAGGACTGCAAGTTCAGCACCACCATGAAGCCACAAGTCAAATGGAGAGAGCCTCTCCCTCAACAAACTCCATATACCACAAACCCATGTCAAAGAATATGCTGTGGCTGGCTCTGGAGCTGGAGGGATTCCAGCGAGACAGGCAGACAGGCATGATTTGTCTGGCATGCAGATAGACTCCAAACATGTCAGCCCACCTTTTCTCCCTACAGCTGTAAACCAACCAATCTACGCAACTGAAAAATACCTCTGGAAACTAACCCTGGGATCTGAAGGTAGAACTCTAAGTGCACTGTGCTTAAATGGTTATGACAAAGGTTTTAATATCCCTGGTTTTACATCTTCCTTTTTTATTACTGATCTGCCCAGCAAGGTACTTCTCTAAAAGTCTCTGTGGGTGGATGCAGTAAATTCAATTACAGTTTTCTACAACTGGACCAGACAGACTTGTTTGACACAAGGAATACTTTCTTCACTAAACCAGTTAATTTAGTTCAGCAACAGTGTATGGTTAGGAGGCGTGGATTAAAGGATAGTGAAAGAATAAGACAAAGAAAAGGTTCCCAGCAAAACAGCTCCCAAGTGACTTTGTTGTCCCATAAAATGAGAAGAAATAAGGAGAACCTTGATGCTTGGTTCTCTGCTGTCCCAAGTTGACTGGATGCCAGAATCCCACTTTTAGACAACTAGCAGCTCCAAATTTTGGGCAAACAGCTTTTGTTCACCAAAGCTATGGGCAAATAAAAAAAATCCTTTTTTTCTTTTCTCAGAGGTCCCATGGACAAAGCACAGAAGATAAAGTTGTGGGCTTTCATTTGGCCAATTTTATGAGACCTGAGTAGCCATTATATGCTATTTCTGAGGTGGAGAAACAAAAATATAACAAAAACTAAAAAGCCCCTCAGCACGAGGCTTTGACACTTAAAGCCTTTAAAATGAATTTAGCACTTATGAGAAACCCACTCTGATGGCACCCAAAATCAAGCTCTCCGGCCACAAACAGCATCCTGCCTGCACTTCTCTGCCCCAGCCTATCCCCTGGCAGAGGGCTCTTCACTCTTTTTTTTGTGCCAGCTTAGTCCTCAGCCACTAACAGCAGTAGTGGATTATTTTGGCAGCAGTATTACCCAGGAGTAAACTGATATTATCAGTATTTGGACTGTAACCATATCTATTTACTACTAACCTATGGTACAGTTAACATTTATTACCTTGAAAGATCTACCTGTGGGAGGGAATCTATTAAAAATGCAAGCTGAAACCCACACTCTCCATGGAAGTGCTAATGGAGATATTTCAAGTATATATGCTAAAGAAGGCAAGCCTTCGCTATGAGAATCCTGTCAGTCACCAGATCAGTGCATTTAAAATGTACCTTCCTTTAAAAGAAAGATGCTTTCAGTAGCTATGCACGAGACCAAGTAACAAACAGGATGAAGCTTTTGAGCCCTAGAAGGAGAAAATTATTTTAAAAAATAATTTACTCAGTGTGTGTGCGCATTTCTCTATCAGGTAACGGATGTCTCTGCAGCCAGGGCAATGGATAATTATTTTCAAGTGGGTTGTCACCCTGCATTCGGTCTGCGTTCACTGACAGACTGAGATCGGAAGGAAGCTTCATTGGCAATTCCCACCAGACATCAGAAAACCTCAAGCATGTAGAAAAGACTTTAATCTTCTTTAGCCATTCCAGCATTCTCCTTGAGGAAGATATCACCTTTCTTTTTTGAGGCAGAAAAATTAGACCTTAGCTTGGTAAGGATTAAAAATTATTCTGACAAACAGTAAAAATAATATGATAACCTGCTGCAGTTGGAAGCTTTCCAACTTCACCCTCAAAATGAGAAAACCCTGTAAGCACTGTTAAATGCAGCAGAGCGCCAGCTACGGGTGTTTGTTAATCAAAGTCAATCAGGCAGACCAGCAGGCTTCAACGGGCTTTGGACCAGGACTGACAAAAGGATCGTCTTTATGAGCCTCCTCTAGAGACACTGACCCTCTTCATCACAGGTGATTTCAAAAGGAACTCAGGGTATTCAGAAATCTTGAGCTAATTTGCTACATAATAAACAAGATTCATAGAACAGGGATGGCTGCTATGACTCACCGTCGTTCAAAAGGAGCCTTGTATGAACTGTCCTGTTTTGAATCGGCAACTTGGCCTTGGCTGTACTACAGAGGAGCAGTCAAGTCTTTGATAAGTTATAGGAGCAGCAGGCATCTGGGAGTAAGCATCCAACCGCCTAATAGTAAGAAAACCTAACTAGAAATGCACTATCAGAAGCAGTGAAAAGTTTAGCACATCTGCTATACAAGATCTGAAAGCCAGCTTTTGTATACAACACAGCAAGAATAAAGGGAACAAATAAAGAGGTGTAAAAAAGAAAAGACCCATACAATGAACAACTCCAAAGACCTTTGGAACATATGTACAGAGAGCAATGAAATGTCACTGGAAGTATATCAAGTACCTTTGAAGGGGCTAGCTTAGGCACTAAGAGTCAGTACGGCTCTGCTAAGGCTTTCAGTCGTGCTGTCAGCCTCACTGATGTAACCATACTGCTACTCTCTCAAAAAGGCCTCATATTGCTGTTATTGCTCAGACAGCCTTTAACAATTCTAATCAATACTCTTTAACTTGATCATGATCCTAAAATTCATCTCCCTGGAGGCAGGGCTGAGTGTGAAATAGAGAGGTTACTATTTTCAGAGGAGATGCAAAAAAAGTAATTATTAAATAATCAATGTCTTTAAACTCACTAAAATGTCTTGCAAAGCGGCGCAGGCACAGCCTGCAAAAAAAAGCACTTTGGCCTACTCTTTCTATCTCATAAGGCTTCATTAAACTTATATAACTGTGGAGCTGTCAATAATGTTTCAGCATGTGAGCTGTGAAGCCCTTCAGATAAGCCTTTGTTGTTGATCTTTAACCATCTGAAAGACAAGTTATAACAGAGAGTAAACACCTGGGCTGTGTAAGTTTAGGCTTAGAAATAAAGCCCACACTTTTCTGTGACAGTTGTATATGTTGCTGCCACTAATTGTCTCTTTCAGCAGTTGTGGACAGGTCTCCTGTTGCTGTGGGCTCATTTACACAAGCACTGACAGCTCGGACAGCCCTCTCCTCTTGTCCGCCTGGCTATTCTTGACCATTTATCATTATAGACTATGTGTTTTTACGACTGGTGAGACCAAAGTCAACAGTCCACAAGATGCGGCAGCCACTTGAAGTATCAGTCATCTGCTCGAGTTCCACCTCTCCTTTCTGAGCACTGTTAGCATTATGACTGGGTTTTAATAAGGCAACTGACTTGGTAAACAACTCTTAATTTATTTACTCGGGCAAGATTCTTTTGACTTCAGTGAGAGCTCTGCCAAGCTAGGGATCTTGGACTAGTGCCAATGATAAAATGCCCATTTTACTGGCATGTACAATTTCCTATTTACTTGCCAAAAGAACCCTGATTACCAGCTTCACAATAAACTTTGTTCCTTTTACCTGGAGAACAATCCAATCAGTAATTCCTCTTCTCTCCAGGTTCAGCAAATTAACTGAAGAGGTCCAGTTACCACTGGCAGACGTTTGTGAAACTGCTGCTTGCAGGTGCCACCCCTGTGGGCTCTGGGGTTCTCTTCCAAAACTATCATATATGAACACTTTGCATTGCCACGTATGCTAAAGCACATTGTCACATCTACTCTAATACACTGTGCTGCAGACAATACTACCTGTGTTCACTCTTTTGAGATAAAAAGAAGGATTCCATTGCAGATACCAGAAAGTTACCTGACAGTCTGACAGGAAAGAAATCCAGCCAGAAAAGTAAGTTGTTCTGTCACTGGCCCAACTGCTGAATTTGTTACTCTCTTAGCCCTCTAATTTACTTCAATGACTCTACAGAACTGGGTCCTGACTAACCAAATCAATGCCCCCACTTAATTGAGTAAATGTCTCTGTTAATTTAAGGTTCTGGCCAGAAAATCAGAAGACAGCTAATAAACAGTTGCTGTACTTAAAGGAGTGATGATTTCAAGTCTACTGATTATAAACACACATTGTCAAATTACTCCCGTCTCTTCTCTTCAAGCCATAACCACTCCCCTTCTTAGTCAACATTTTCTCAATTCCTTCAGCCCGTCACCACAGACGAGGGGAGACAGCCTTCTCCTTTGAGATTCCCATCACTCACAATCCCTTTCTCTCAGTCTGGCAGCAATACATGTTCTATTTTTCCAGTCTGTGTGGAAAGGAAAAATCATTCTCTCCATACTGCCTACCCACTGTTCCCTCTGCTCTTGCAACTGCCATACTGCACCTTAAAACGCATTTTGACATACTGTTTACATAATCAACAACCTCATATGATGTTTTATGAACAAAATAAGATACAGACACACATAAAGAGGTGGAAGAATTATTACATAGATTTAACTTCTGAATATCTGTATTGGCATATACCTTATATTATAGAGAATGCGGTCCAACAACAGAGGTTAGACTGAACTGCAGAGTTCAGACTAAAGTAGTGCCAGGACAAATGTGCAAACCCTGGAAAGGAACCATGGCAACACCAGTGCAAACCTACCTACAACATACTAGTCAACATGACCGCACATTCTATCCTACTTCCTTATTCCTCTAAAAGCTAGAACAGTGATAATCAGCGTCTGTCTGGAAATTTCAAAAAGGCACAAGTTCAGCTGAAGGAAAAAGAGCACATTTGTTTATTTAGTAGTCTAAGCAATCATAATAAATGTATGCTCAAATAATCAGCTCCTGTGTAATTACTCATTTGCAAGCAGTTATTAGGTAGGTAAATTCACTCTTTTTTGAAAATGCAGGTCAAATATTTATCTCTGAGATATATTAAAAGCAACAGAAGATTGTGCTAAGGGTGTATATTAGACCACAACATTTACAAAATTGAAGTGTTTAGACCTTTCAGACCTTTTTTAAAGCCCTGACCTTGGAAACAAATAAGGACAGTGTTATTTTAATGTGCATTCAAATCTTAACAACACAGCCACACAGCTCTAGTGGAATCCACATTGAGTTTCCACTGTAGATTGCTCATCATTTCATTATGGTTCATTATGCTGATAACTGTCAGAAAGCATTAGAAGCAGGAGCCTTGAGTAATAGCACTGAAATGGTAATTTAAAAACAATATACTTTCTGGAGGAAATACAGCAGTGCACTAAATTCAATTAGAAGAGGCGAATGTAAAGACAAGTAAGTGATGTTTGCTGTTTGAAGTCAGGCTCTTCAGTTTCTTGATAACCTAAACTGGAGGAAGCCCTTTCAAAGCAGGCACTTTTCTCTTGTATCTCACTAAATTTGCTCTCATTATCTCTAAGATTCTCCAGTATAAACTGTCTTAAATGCAAACATTTTAGAAATATTTCAGGCCACGCCAAAATATCAATCAATCAGTCACTGTTTGGGTGGCACAACAGACTAAATTATTCAGGGTCATTTACTGAGACAGACTTCAAGCTGGACAGTCTATGCTGGTAATCTCTCTTTTGTAAAAGGCTCCCAATTAAAAATCATTAAAAATCTGAATCGAACAGACAATATAAACAATACAAAACTGTCCTGTTCTGAGCCATAATGTGATCATTGTTTGTTAAGAAACAGTTAGAGAATTCGACTCATTAACAGTGGGGACACAGGACCAACATCCATTAATTTGGGTGGGAACTGCACCTGCCTGCACCGGGCTGCAATTCACAGACTATCTCCTTACAGAGAAGGAAACTCAGGGATCAGGACCATAATTGAGACTGATTGTTTTTCAGCCTCATGGATTTGTGTATTGGTAAGGCAATTTATTCTCCATTAGATTGCTAACCTCATGAAAGACTCATCCTCTCAGCAAGTATGGAAATATAATGAAGGTCTAAACAGCTGCCTTAATGTTGTATCTGTGATGCTTCCAAAAGGGAAAGGCACCTGTGTTTTCCACAACTTTTTGTTCAAGTGTATTACATGTCAATTACACCATCCCCATGCCCAAGCACACCCAGCTGATAAGCCCACCTTGCTTCAGAGCTGAAAGTCTAAATTCCTGAGTTAGGTCAAAGCAGCAGATCCAGGGACACTCTGCTTCTCAGTGGTGACTGACATGTTGATGATTATCCCCATGAGACAAGCTCAATGGAAAAAATGCATTGGTAAACATGTGTATGTCAGGGTGTCTATGCCTGGCCTTCCAACATACCCCACTCCAGAGTCTCCTGTGCTCACATCCTGCCACATTCTGCTCTTACTTGTACAAGCTTTAAGCTAGACATAACTACTCACTCCAGCAGACCTAAATTAGAGCAGAATACTAAAACCAGAGCTTGAGTTATTTGTTTAGATTGGATGCCTGGTTTACCTGAAGGTTAAGCACAGTTTGTACAACTCAGCAAGGAATGGAGATGTCAGAGAGTGTCATGAGAAGACTCTAGAGCACCTCTCCAGACCAGTGCATCAGGAAATAGGTGTTGCTTTTATTATTTATCATCGTAATTGCAAGAAAGGAAAATGAAGGAGAATTCTTCAATTCCCTTTCATCCACTAGCACAATCAGGCTAATGGAAAGTCACAACAGTCTTCCTCCCCCAACCTAGAAGGAGAGATAAGTGACGAGAACAGCCAGTTCTAAAGGAACTATAAAGGAAATCAATAGCCAAGGGTCAAAGCCTTATAAAAACACATCCTAAGAAGGCTGAAGTTCTTAATCTTAAAAAATGTTTAGAAATAATGAAGAAAGGATCAATCCACAGTCCATTCCAGGTGTCCTCTCCAAATTACCAAATGTTACATTTATTCACCTGGTCTAATAGTTCTCCAAGTGAACAGAAACCTGATTTTACAAGCCAGTGGAGCAGAGTCTATCTTTTTGCTAGAAGAATGGATCTCAGATACTGTGTTTTATTTCTTCATTAGTGCGCCGTCACACTGAGTGATTACTAAATGCAGGCCTGAATGAGAATACCAGGGTTAAAGAGAGCGTAATGAACAAAGAAGGTGCCTTATTATTATGGCTGTCAGCACAAGGGAATTGGGTTTGTCACCTGGCTTAACCAACTGGTAAGAACTGATTAGAGTCTGAATCCATCTGAAAGAACCTTTGATGTTTACGCTCCCTTCTGTCTCCAAATCTTGTCAGGAAAGGCAGACAAACGGGGAGCTTCTTCCGGAGGGGCTTCCTTCAGCAGAGCCTTCTAAATGCTTTCTGTCACTTGCCTAAAGTGCGTGGGCAGAGGCCTACTCAGTGTGTGGAGTGCGGTGAGCAAATATCTCCTCCAAACCCCCTTGCAACCCACCCCTTGAGCAACACAAAGGTGCACCACACATGCAGGGCTGCATCCTGAGCCTGCACAGGTACCACCATCACAGCAATGTTCAAACGCTGCTAGGGCACACCTCAAAGAGGGGATATTAGCAAGCACAGCTGTGAGCGGGGGAGCAAAGCTGCCCCACAAGCCAGCTCAGAAATAGCCTCTGTGTCTTCCTTCATCTTGGATCACAGAAAAAGAAGCCCTTAAGCTACATGAAAATGCAAAGCTAAGAAATGGGACCTCCAGAGACAGGCCTGCTTGCCAGGACCAGGTGTCTGTGGGATTGTGGTGTTCGCTTGCTGCTGCATGCCAAGCTCTCCTGGACTGCTGTAGAGATGAAGACTGAGATGAGCACCATGGCCCTTGCCTTCTCTTCTTCCCTCTTCATATTTTCAGGGTAAAAGACTAAGATCGGGGACTTCAACTTTGACTGACCTCTGAAGACAGGAATGGGGAAGGGTGCCAGAAGCAGGCTCAAAACTTGACAAATAAGGGCCAAGCTTGCAGTGGTACATTTTGCAATACAAGTAAACATACATATCATTTGCTAACAATTTCCCCATCTGGAAGTGTTTTGCTGTCTCCTCATACTTCCCTCACTGCACATGCCTAGTTAAATTCAACCAGTTGATTACTAATTTGATTTCAATTTGGTCAGGGTATCTCTCACTAGGACTAGGGCTTTATGATAAACTTTTGCTGGTATAACGTTATTTAGGGTGTAGCTTCCAAACAATAGTTTTATCGTTGTAAGAAGACCTCTTTCCTATCAAAATGGTCAAGCTTTAGATCTTCTTGTGTAAATTATACGATGAAAAGCATCTACATACCCACTTCAGCAAGGTTTCACCATCCAGTTAGACCTCCATCCCCAGTCAATTTTTGGCAAGGAATATATGAAGCTCTCCTCTTTCCTACCAAGCAAAAGCAGCTGCTCCTGGCTATGCCCAGGCTTGCTTAAACACCACACAGAAAAACTCACAGCTGAAAAGAAGGAGATCACTGAAGAAGAGCTGGAGTCAAGGGAGTGTGGGGAACGGATGAGTGCTGGCTTAGTTATGGACATACTTTGTTTCTGCCTTGTAAGGGAGAAATTAAGATTTAAACAAATGTGAGTCATCTCTCCAAAACAAATTTGGAATATATTAAAATGTTATAAAAGAAATATCTCAGCCTTGTCTCTCTCACAGACACACACATACTCTACATAAATATACAGATGAACTCAAAAAATCTGGAAGCATTTCCAATAGCTTTCAGGGAAAGTCACAAATGGATATCCCCTGCTAAAATACAGCCCTTTCGCTTACTGTTTCAAACTCCCCTGCTCCTATAGAAGTGAAAACTGAAGAGCTAGATGATCACAATTTAACACCAGGGCATGCATGGAATCCCAGGTCTTTGGCTGAGTGAGCCATTAGCCAACACATAAGACAAGGAGCTGTTCCAGCAACCCCGTGAGTGTGCTCAGTGCACTACACTGTTTGTTCTCCCTGCTGGAAGTATTTTGGTAGAGCTAAAGCAAATTCCATTTGCTGTACATGCTATATTTATCTACAAAGGATAAAATAAACCATACTTTGGTGTTTGTTTCATTAAGCTTTAAGATTTATTACCACCACCCCTTCCAGATAAGCATTTTTATGTTCCTAACTGTAACCAGCTATATTTTGAGCAAATTAGACATATAATGTGAGTATAAATATTACCCATTTACCCTAAGTCACACAATTATGAGAAAAGCTTCCATAATTTCTACAAATACCTATAATTAAATAGATGAAAGGTGATGTGATCACTGGACAGCCCCTCACACTGGAACGTCAACCTGTATTTTATTTCCAGCTCTGTTACTGAGGTGTGCAAGCCACTCCTCTTTTGGAGCTTTGTCTCCTCCCAGTCTCCTGATTTACTTAGACTGTAAGAAGCTCTCAAGGGTCAGTGCAGCCACGTCACTATTGGGAATTCAAGGCAGAGAACTGATGCTTTCCTTCCCAGAAGTGTGAGCCAAAATGCTAACCACCTGCAATGGTCTGTAAGAGCTACTGAATGGTGCTCTCAGAAATAGGACATTTCTTAGAGACGCAGGTCTCTGGGCAATATTTCCTATATATGCGGTAAAAGAAAGACAGGAGAAGAAATGGATAATAATAAAAGGGGAAAAGACTGTTCAAAGACCAACTTACGAGTACAGGGCATGGAGGCAGCATCATTTTCAGCTCGAAAAAAGCCCCGGTCGCAGGTGCAGGAGGTAGAGCCTTCCCAGATGGAGTAGCTGTGAGGCGGGCATTTGGCACAAGCAACATCTGTCGAGAGAGCCTTGTAGTATCCGATTTTGCAAGCTAGATGGAGGAACAGGAAGGAAGAGTGTTAGTTGCTCAGGCTGTGATCATAAATTGCTAGCTTACTTATTCAAAACCAAGGCAGGAGACATTTCAAAGAGATCTAATGATGTCCTCTTAGCCCCAGGTGAAGAATTAACAATGATGACACCCTTAATGAGTAATCCTATGTCAGGGGATACTGATTTCTAATTCCAACAAGAGCCATTTTAAAAGCTGGCTTGGAGATGGTAAAAAAAAAAATTATACTCGTCTATTGGCACTGCCAGAAAATCAGCTGCCTCTTTGTGCTTACTGTGGAGTTGCATGCTGTTTAACCCATGTCCACCTGCATTCAGGCACACACACAGAGCACGACAAAAGGGGCACAATTGGTTTATTCTATGACCACTTAAGGAATGGCAGCTGACAGTCAGACACTGCCAATTTTTAAGAGGGAGTGGGACAGGAACCCGCTGCAATTGGCAATGAGGCCCCAGCATAACATGCCCGGAAATGGCACATCTCCCTCCTGGCAAGGCAGAAGTCATTTGGCTCTTTCTCCCCAAGGGAGGAAATCAGCAGTGTTCTCCCCTCCTTGAAGCCACAGCATAGCAGTAAGTGCACCACTGCCACCAGGTCCCACATGCAATTGGCAAACTTTCATCTTTATAAATGCAATGCTTACACAAATGGCTACTTTTACATCGCTTCAAAAAAACTTATTAGCATCATTAATAACACATTTTCATAGTGGCTAACAGGTATGTCATCCTAGAAATTTCTCCTTGGCTAGAGATAAAAGCCCACTATCACCACTGGCTTTCAGCATTATGGAGAATAGAGAAAATACCCAGGCATGCAAACATGTAAAAAGGAAAGGTTATTCCCAGGATTTACTGCATGACTCACTCTCACATCTCATCATGTATCATCCACACTACCTTTGGGGTTCTCCTGCTACGCACAGGCTCCAGTACATGGGGTGCAGACCTCTGCACAGCTGAAGCTCACTCCTTCTATTTTACCCTTGCCTTAGTCCTCTTGTTCTTTCCCTCCTTTTCTTATTAAGCCCTCCAATGGGAAATGGAGGGGGATTTCAGCAATGCATTTATAAAACAGCAAGTTACTTCAGTCTTATTAACTAAAGCCATTACGGGATTTCCTTAACAAGTCCTAACTTTATGATGTGCTGTGCGCCATCTGTAAGAGTATCAGGAGATCAGTCCACTTTCGCTCACTGTGTCTGTTGCTGGACCAGAGGATGATATAAAAACACACTGCTCAAGTGACTGAGATTTATGCTTCCAGAATTTACATGCGTCACATTATTAGATAAAGTTCAACCTGGAAGGTGCTTTTTGGCCATGCTTCAAATGTCCTTGGGGTTTCAATTAAAACCAGAAACCACAGCTTTGGTAGGAAGAATCACAGAGGTCAAACCCAGCCTCCCCACATCAGAGACAATTAGTCCCTGAACACAAATACAAACCCACTGGATATGCCCAGGCATTCGCAGTACACAAAGGCAACTCATGTAAACCACCTTATTCTGTTTGTGATGAGAATTGCTCAGAAATAAAATCTAAAAAAAAAAAACAACAAAAAAAAAAAAACAACAAACCTTTCATTTTTGGATATGATTTGCAGTACCTGGTGAGTGAGCTTTACTATCACTACATGTCCTCTTGTCCCCTGTTTAACAACAGCAGCAGTCAAGTTGCAGATACTGATCTGAGAGATTATTCCTGGTTTTCACTGTCACAGCTCAGATCAGAAATATACCTAAGCCTGTATATGACCAGAGCAGTCATATCTTCCTGCCATATATAAATACAGCATGGAAAAACAGAATACAAGAGAAGACACCAAGCTGACTGCTGTTGTCCACCAAATTAGTTCTATTCTTCAAGGCTTTTAAAATAAAACACGGGAACTAACATTACTGTTAACACAAACATCATAGTTCACAGAAATCATTAAATGAAGGGTTGTCTTTAGCCCCTTTAGTATTAAAATACTGAGATGATAAATACTGGGAGATCCTGCTCAGGCTGTAACATGATGTTGGAAAGGTAGGAAAATGTCAGAGGTAAAGATTTTTGTAACCATTCCTCCTCACTGTCTTTTCAGACGTGGTGGTTTAAAGGGAATAGATAGATTCAGTGGATACTGCAAGGTCAACAGTCTGTAATTCAAGGATTTTTTTCTTCCCCATGCAGTGTATTTTGTTTTCTACTATATTAAGCAAAGATCATTAATATTTCAAGATGTGAAGAAAGCTCTCCAAACGCAGTGGCTGCTCCTAAAGCAAACACAGCCATTTTCCTTCAAAACCCACCTATTCCTGAACACTTGGTTTTCTTCATTTTAGCGTGGTCAGAGATTCACCACATTTCAGCACATGGCATAAAAGGACATTAGAGAATTTGCTGCATTAAACCAGTAGTGCTTTGCCCTTAAGAGCTTCATGACACCGTCACTTAAAAACTCAAATCTAATCCTGTAAAAGCTGTTCTTAGCATGAAGTGCTGCTGACACACCTACTACAACCAGTGTCTGCTAAGGCTACAGATGGGCTTTTTTTGAAAGCTAATGATTTAGTAGGCAAACAAGAAGCCTGTACAGAACCTGTTCCCTGAAAGTCTTTATTGCTTGCTCATGACAAATCTTCATGCGGCTGCCTTTCTAGGAAGGATTTGCCGTGTGAGATCCGGCATGAATGGAGTTCTTACACAGTTTTCGAAAGATACCATTGTAAAAAGATTAGTTCACATGTGCAATGCAAACTTTGAATTCAGTTCCTTAGCTTTGCCTTAATTAGTTCTTTCTGTTAGGTTTGGGGCTTTTTTCTAAAGAGAGAAAAATCTTTTCTCGCATTCAGATCACCCACAAGCAGAACAATCATCTGCGTTAGATCCAAGGAGAATTCTCAAACAAATAATTTCAGCATGAAATAGCTCAGTTTTTCCTCAGGACAAATCACATTGATTTTAAATTGACATCAGCTTGAAATAATTATGCTGAGTCCTAATGTTAAAATCCATTTGATTTCTATTTCTCTTAAAACGAGACAGGATTTGGTAAACATTGATGGTCATTAATATATGCCTTTTTTAATTTATTTCTTAATTTACTAGAGTGATACATGTTAAAACTGCAAAAATTGCTCTGAAGATTTATGGAACTTCAGTCAAATCTGGATGTCAGTTTTTCTGAAGCTATATTTCAAACTCCCATTTTCCATTAAAACCTGATTTTCAGACTCATGGCTTTCTCAAAAAAAAAAGAAAAATGGAAAAAAGAAACCAAAACTCAAAACTGAATTCTTTTCAGTCACAGCTACAACAAAATAAATGTATTCAATTGTTTTTAACTATTTTTAAATAAGCCATGTTTTTTTCCAGTTGGGTTGGGTGTTTAAAAACATGACTCTTGCAAATTTAATGTTGTTAGAAAAAATCCCCCCGTCTTTGCTCTTAAATTGTTCCTTTGTCCTTGCTGAAATGGCAATGAATCTTTTCATCATAGTTTGGAAAAGGCTTGACATGCTTAATAGTTATTAAAAAAAAGAGTGCAATGTCTTGCAAAGGCTTCAAAACCTTCCCAATCTCTTTGTTGACAGGTTCCTAAATCATTAAATACGCAGTGCACATCTTAAAAAATCCCAGCAAGCTTCAAGCAGAGGCTTTGACAGTGCCATGGAGGCAGCGCTCAGCTCTTTATCAATGAGAAGGCTAAGCAGGACTCTGAACGAGGAGGAAAGACCATGGAGCAAGGTGGGACTGACTCAACTTTGAGCAGAAGATGGGATGGCGAAGGTCCAAGCAAGCTAGTCCTGAGCTAACAGCTGCTGGGAAGCAGCTCCTGCAGCAACTCTGGCAACTATGAATGAAGCCCAGAAGTTTCTACCTGCTGCCTCACCACTGATAAAGAGGAGAGCTCATAACCAATACTGATATCCATATTAGGAGCTACTAAAGAGAATGAGGTGAATAAACAAGCACAGAAATATGGTTTTGCTCAAGTAAATCTAGTTAAGTCAATGAACATGTCATAGAATCACAGAATGGTTTGGGTTGGAAGGGACCTTAAAGATCATGTAATTCCAACCCACCTACCACGGGCAGGGACACCTTTCACTAGACCAGGTTGCTTAAAGCCCAGTCCAACCTGTCTTTGACTTCCAGGGATGGAGCAGCCATAACTTTTCTGGGACACCAGCTTCAGTGCCTCACCACCCTCACAGTAAAGAACTCCTTTAGATCTGATCTAAATCTACTCTCTTTCAGTTTAAAGCCATTCCCCTTTGTCCTGTCACTACAGCCCTTGTAAAAAGTCCCTCTCCAGATTTCCTTTAGGCCCCCTTTAGGTACTGGAAGACTCTTATAAGGTCTCCCTGTAGTCTTCTTTCAGCTGAACAAGTCCAGCCCAGCTCTCTCAGCCTGTCTTCATCGCAAAGGTGCTCCAGACCTCTGATCACGTTCATGGCTTCCTCTGGACTCATTCCAACAGGTCCAGGTCTCTCCTGTGCTGGGGGCCCCAGAGCTGAACACAGTACTGCAGGTGGGGTCTCACAACAGCAGAGAATCACCTCACTCGACCTGCTGGCCATGCTAACTTATATTAGAACAAAATTTAACACAGACTTCCTAAAGTGCTTATTTGCAGCAGCAGCAAAAAACATAGTGGGATGGCAGTCCTGTACAGGGGGAAGTATGGAAGAGGTACAGGGATGCTGGACTGCAGAGCTATCACCCTACAGATCCCTATGCTAAAGGCTGTGACCTCAAAATGAGTTCTGCAAGGAAAGTCCCTTCAACCAGGAAAGGATCAGCAGCCAACACAAACCACACTCGTGCCTCACCTCTCCTTCCCAAGAGGGACCAGCACACCACTGAGAACATTTATTATCCCAGGCAAGTGAATAATATAGCTAAAAATCTGTGGAGTTAGCTGAAATTGCAGAAATTATGCATTTAATAGTTTCCATGTTTTGAAGCAGAAAAACATACCAGGTACGTACTCATGCAAATTTCACAGTTCTTTGAGATGCAATTTTGACTCAAATCTCTCTCCACACACAATAGAAGAGAGTAAACTTTTTTAAAATCGATGACTGTAGCCAACTTTAATGACAAACCCTAAAACAGTATTCTTGGTGAAATGAAGAAAAAAGCAAAAAACTGAAAAAAAGGTATTTCAGTGTCAGACTCATAAATTGCAGTGAGAAAATAAATATGTACTTAAAGACTTGAAAAAAACCCACTTTGATAGCATATTTCATGTCTTTCATCACTGGTTATTTTTTCTACAGCTCTTCCCTGTCTAGAAATATTTTAAGCTCATGTTTTAACTGCACCCTTAGGAACAAAAAGTTACTTCTATTTTTTGCCTCTAATGTTGTTCTTATTCTTTAAGAGGATGGATTTTCTCGCTTGGATGGTAACAAAACCACATCTGCCACATAAGTAGGCAGCATCTTCTCAGCTCTCTTTTACTGTTATTTCCATTTCTGAGCAGATTTTTGTGTGTTAATTATAGAACTCAATTGTTTGGATAGTCTCTTTTGATGAGCTTTCTGCCCCGCACCATGAACCCCTCCGTTATTGTACAGCTGTTTTGCTTCCAAATGCTCATCAGGGTTTTCTAATTGTCAAGCTGTCCCAGCAACTAGTTCTTTTGACCTAAAAGTCAAAGAAAGGGAGTCACCCTTGTCTCCCCGACATGAATACCACAGGAGTCCCAGTGCCCCCCCTAATACCTACGAGACAATGCCTTTCCAGATCATTGCCACTACAAGCATAATTGGGTTTTGGGTGAAATGAGAAGATTTTAAATAGGATGAATTAATGAGTTTCTTGTAAAATTAAGTCGTTCTCCTGGTCCAATCTAATTACTCAGTGTAATGCCCCTGAGGGTGATAAATAAAGATCCTTAGAAGCCAAGGAAAAAGAAAAAAGCGGGGGGGAGGGGGGGAGAGAAAGAGAGAGAAACCTTTCTCTTGAGCCTTTCTTAAAAGTCAAGTTGTAGAATTTGATGCGATGTACCAAATGCTGTTTCCAAATAATGTCATATTCCTTTGATGTTCACATTGTAAGATCTTTGCCTTCTGTTAATAATGACCGTAAGATTCAGAATTCCTTGAGATGCTGTATGATTGCTACAAATTAAAAGGAGTTCCCCTTCTTTAACTTGTATCTCTGATGAGAAAACCAGTATTTCTACACACTAAGCATATACATCTGTTGCATGAATGACGTAAGGAAACACAAACATAATTCCACTAGGGAAAGAGCCTAGACTGTCTGACTTCACAGCACTTCTATTCCATGGCTGGGTACAAACCCGAGAAGTTCAAAACAGAAATAAAGGGACCCTGGATGCACTATGATGTAAAACCCAAACTCTGTTTAAGCTGTGGGAACTGTGTATGCAGGTACACTTGCAGGTACATACACAGACCTCCCGTGCAAAGCTACAGCATAAACTGAGTGAAGCTTTTCATACAGCCAATCTGAACAAGTTTACAAGAAAAGCCATCTTTGTCTTTTTCCCCAGTGGCGCAACCTTGGCTACAAGTCCACAACTTGTGCTGTGGTTTGTTGTTTTTAAACACGAGGGAGGGACTGACCCCATGATGACAGGAGACTTGCAGCCCTGGCAGGAGCGGAAGAAAGAACAGCTGCCCCGCACAGCCCACAGGCATGCTCCTCTGTTGGCTGTACCCTGCTTCCTCCGACGGCTCTACAGCAGGGACCTGCAGTTTGGCAGACAGTCGCTGCAGGTGATGTGACCTTGCTGCTGCTGCTCACCTCACACCCACATCCCTACCAGAGCAAGCTGCATGAGAGCACAGCCCCTCTCCCCCACTGCCTTGGACAAGCCCAGCCTATGCACCCAGCTGAGCCTTCTCTACTTCAGGCTGAACAAGCCCAGTCTCAGCCTGTCTTCATAGAAGTGCTCCAAGCCCTCTAATCATCTTTGTGGCCTCCTTTGGACTCACTCCAACAGGTCTATGTCCTGTGTTGGGGTCTCCAGAGCTGGATGCAGTACTGCAGGTGAGGTCTCATGAGAGCAGAGTAGAGAGGCAGGATCACCTCCTTCGACCTGCTGGTCACGCTTCTTTTGATGCCTGCCTCATCTTTCCTTTTGGTGCCGGCAGAAGCAGGTGTCCTTCATATCCCTCAGTAGGTCCAACTCCATCCAAGCTTTGGCTTTCTTAACTCATCTCCTGAATCCTCAGGCAATGACTAGATTATACAATCCTCCTGGGCACTTCTCTTATGTTTCTGAGCTGTGCCAGGGGCTCCCTGCCCATCCACCCTCTCCTTCTGCTACACCTGCTTTGCCTTCTGCAGCTGCAGCGGGCTGTTTGTGTGCTTTCAGCAGGTTGTCCTTTACAACCCCACGTGGGCTTCTTCACCACACTCCTGACGAGCAAATTCCTGAACAAGCCAAAATCTGCTCTTCTGAAGGCCAGGGCTTTATATTTTTAAATATATGTGAAGTTCAGTGAAATAGAACAGGAAAAATGAGGAAGTAGCTAGCTCAGCAAAGGGCTGAGCTAGGACAACGGGACAGGACATCTGATACAGCAATCTGCTCAAGAGCATGCTACAGGCACAAGCAAAACTGCCAGGTGTATGATACAAGAACTAGAACAGCCTATTAAGCCCAGACAAGGAAGTTTTGTCCACCTAGGCATCATTTTCTTGACACAGCCTTCCAAGTCAGTAGTCAAGCGTTTTTATCTTGCAGCCTTGCATACTGCATGCTGTGGGCACAGACCTGCAGCACCCTTGCCATCGTTACACTGCCAAATCCTCTCTGCAGGCACAGGCTTTGTATTTTTGGAGTTCCACTCCTAAGCAGTATCAGTTCTCCTGATAGAAGAGAATTTTATGCAGAGAAATGCTATACTTGTCTTCTACAGAAACTTTTCAAACCAACTTGTATCGCATACAAAAGAAATGTAATTATGCTGATAACTCAATCCTTTTAAAAGCTGAAGCCTACTTATCAGTCACCCTTTTCTAAGGAAACTAGACAGTCAAAGGCATTGAAGAAAAAATTAAATACATACACAATTCATATGTTAAATAAGTTCAATAGGCACATACATGGAAAAGCCCCAAAATGAAAAATTAGCTTTTATTCTTAGAAGTATTAAGAATTATTCTGAACTTTGCTAAGCAGCTGATAGATCACAACTGCTAAAAAGAAAAACCTCTAAAAAAGCCTCACAAACATAAAAACCTAATATTTCTATGAATTTATAGCTTACATATGCAACATCTATCTTTGCTATAGCTGTAGTTCTGGGGGGAAAATAGCTGGGGTAAGTCTGACATTTTCCGCATTATGATTGCTACTGATCTTTGACAGTGCCCTGATCTTACATTAGCACTGCCAAAGCTGCCTGTATCCACTGCCTCCAACCCCGGGCTAGGAGGGTAAGCTGAAAAGTCTCATCAAGACATCGTAGAAGGAAAACCAGCCCCCAGACAGAATATCTGCTGCGCTGGGGTTTTTCTTGAAATTAAAAAGTAGAAAGCTAAAATTCAGGGTCTGGGTGAAATAATTTCTGACTGAAGAAAAAAAACAAAAACAAAAAAAACGGATCAAAGCCCTTTTCTCAGTGAGAAGTCAGCACTTTCTCCGAGGAATGAAATCCCAACCTGCTCTGCTCTCTACAGGAAGATATTTGCTAGGGCTGGCAATCGCAAGTGAAGCGGCCGGCACTCCACCAGCGGGAAACGGAAAGGACTGTTGTCCTTGCCGTGTCTCCAGGAAGTGTCCCTTCCTTTCCTCCTGGAAAGTCCCTTCCTTTCCAGGCGGCTGGAGGATCCAATTCAGCAGAGTATTAAACCCACGCGTACCTTCACATTTAAATGCCTCAACGAAGAGGGACGTACTGCTGAACTGGGGAGTTGGCACCACAGTGGCTTGCATTTTTAGTTCTATTGTTTTAAACAGTTAAACAGCAAGCAGTTGCCCTCGTATGATAAAGACGCCTCTTCTCAGAGACCACAGTTGAACGTCTGTGTCCTTTTTCAGTGCAAGCAGTACTAACACACCGCCACAAGTGCCAGCGCTAAGAGGATCTTTAAAATACTACTGCCGGAGTCAAGTGTTCAGATGTTCTCCGTTTCGGAGTGCTCAGGCTGTCACTGTGCTCTATCACAGTCTTTATCTAACTCCGAAAGTTTAATCACCTTTATACAAGCTGTGAGATTTAAGAGACCAATCAGTTTCAAATAATTACTCGATTAGAAAAACAAGTTGATGGTTTCCCTTGAACAGAAGCAGCACAAGGAAAATCACAAAACTAACAGATTTTTAATCAAACCTAAGTTAAGTGTATTCAAAAATAAAAGGACAAAAACCAAACCAAAGAAAATAATGAATTTTGTTCTTTTAG
>JANHGB010049207.1:0-24851 GCA_026283785.1 Coracopsis vasa
TATGCAATCATTTACTGAGTTATGAAGTTTTATGATAATAAACTCATAAATGTATTCTGTTGTCTTTTCATGACTGCTTTGGGTGGGATTTTTTTTTTGCCTTTTACAGTATGTCTTTAATACCATTCATAACATGGGGGACCCACACATGTTCAGTTCACTGCAACCTACTGCAAACTATACAGCTGAGCCCTGGTAAGCAGCCATCTGCACACACCTTGAAAATGTGAAATAACATGTATTGTCTTCTACTATTTTCCAGGTAGTTTCCCAAAAAATGAGCTTAACTGCAGGCCAACATATTTTACCTCGCAATTGCTGGGAGGACACACAGTTCCTGCTGCTTAGCTGGCACGTTGCAATTTGTGGCAATGAAATATTTTGGGATCATTCGCACACTATACCTCTTCTCTGTAAATGTACTTATTTGCTAAATATCATCAGATCTCAACCTCAATAAATTTTACTCTATGATTTAATTTGAAATAAACTGCCCTTTTAAACAATGAATCACTCGTTAAGTTCCACAGGTTGTTTAGCTTTCAAGAAATGCTTCCCTTTTGAATCCAAAAAGTCTGTGGTGGGGGACCAAACACACACCTAATGAAGACCTTCCCTTGGGAACAGAGCTGAAATAACAGTCATTTCTACCTACAGGAATGCAAGTATCAGAATTCAGCTCTCTCAGCAGACATATCTCTTGGTAATGAGTTCACAAGTTGGCCTTTAATGTCTGTGTTTATCTTCAGCACCTTGAGTGACTCCTTTCCTAGAGACTGACAGACTGCAGACTCACAAGGCAAAAATTGCCAGTGAAAACTTCAACAACTTTTGCCAAACAAGTCTCTCATCTACTATATCCCACTCCTGGCTCTCTCTTGCTGAACTGCTCTGCAGACAAAGTCTTCCAGTCAACAAAGTGATTCCTTCGCATTGCTTCATTGCAATCAATGCTCCTGTCTAAAGTATGTCAGTTACAGCTACATTGATTGCAGTGATAAAAAGATTCATGTCTTTACTCAAGCTTGCTAATGAGTCCAAGCAAGGGTTTAGAGCAATAAAAGCCATTTTTAATGGCTAAAGAAAAATTGGTTTTGCTCCCTGCACTCTTTATTTCTATAAATGCCAAATAACCAGCAATTTACACAAGATCTCAAGCTCAAGAGGAGGAAGAGTGCAAGGAATCTAATGTGAAAGGGCTGTAACATTACTCTTTGCTACAGACTCTACTTAACGCAACATACATAGCATAGCATCAACGCCAGAGCCTGCCAAAATTCAAATGCCAAATAGCAACATCTATTCATTTAGTGAATAAAACTATAACATAAATGTTGCAATTCAGTCAGTGTCTTTTTGAAGGCTGGATGAAGTTTTTTCCTACAGGCAGCCCTATAATTAACATCTAGCTTCTGAGTTTTTTTTCTCCCTGATTCATTGAACCACTGACTTAGAAACAGGGACAAATTTAATCTTAGAATCCCACTTTTATTTAGCCAGTCAATTTTGAATGCAGTGTGGCTGCAAATCATTCAGGATTTCTGTACAGATTCAGCTTCACTCCATAAAAAAAAGAGAAAAGCAGTTAGAATAGCAGGATTTTTTTCCCCTTTATGGCTGGTACATTCTCAACTATTCATGGAGAAATTTTAGAGCTGCACTATCAATATTCTGATGATGTGCTCATATAAGATGTTCCTTTCCTTGACTGTGACAAGCATTGTGCCATAAAGTACAGGATTAAATAAAAATAAAAATCAGAGACAGGAAAATCCATTCATTTGTTTTACTATTTAAGTAAAAGTGGTTTTCCTAACCATATCGCAGAAGGAAAGCAGCGCACCAGTCGAACAAATGCATATTAAGTCACAGTTCTCTAGGAAATAATACCCTTTGCTCCTGAAGAAACATATCAAGTGCATTGCTTTTGACTTTTACACTTCCTAGTCACTGACCATCAAATTTTTAAAGTGCTGACTTCTGAGATAAGAGCTCATAAGCTTTTTGACTGCTTCTGGACCTGTGCTTAGACTTTTCGAAATCTATCACCTTATTTAGATTGGCTCTTGGCCTTTCACCTGTCTCCATGATTTGCTTTCTCAGCGATGAGGGGCAGTTAACTCTACAAGAATATCAAATGCCGAGTTACCTCTATTTCACAAACTATTCAGACAGAAAAAAGCATTATATACATCTTGTAGGTAAGAAACCTGTGGCAGAGGTTAAGGACAAACTTTTTAAAACATGCCCTCCTAGTTCTGAGATTCCAACAGAAGAGAACAAGCAGTCCAGCGCATACAAATGAGTAATGCCTGTAGTGGAAATTACAAGTGCTCGGACACCTTGAGTTGGGTTCACAAATATACAGAGCCACAAGATGACCTATTTCTCTCACAAGTTTAACAAGGTTGCTCAGATGCAAGCCAAGAATGGAAACCAGAACCTCAGATGTTTCATTTCTATTTTTTCAGACCAAACCACCAGGACAACAAAGGCAGACAGCATCCACAGAAATGCTCATAGCAGGATGTAAAACTATGTAAAGAATCTATTTCAGTTTCTTTACAATGCTGCTGCATGCAGGTAAGACGAAACATACAGCTACACTGCTTCCTCCTGTGCTGCTTGGTGATATCACCTGCCAGAAGAGGTGCCAATACTGGGCAAAATCTTCAAGGATTGCTTTAGCTTGTGCCAAGATCCAGCAAGACATTTGGCCAGACCTAAAGTTTTTAGACTATGTGATTGCAGCTACTTTTTGACTCAATTCCTGACTGGCATTTAATTTCATACCAGCATACACCTCAAAAAACATAACCCCATGCTCTTGCATATCCTCCTCTTCCCCTTCCCCCGCCCCCCATTTTAAGCAAAACTCACATTGCAATAAAACTGCACACTCTCCTCTCCCATCCTTCTGCCTCTGCTCCACCTCGGGGGGTAACTAAATACAAAAGGCAAGTGACAGGGTTACAAATTTTCTCCTTTCCTTTGCAAAGCTTAAAATCCTTCAGAAATTCCTAATTTCATTCTTCTCCCCCATTTTAGCCATACGCTATTTACATACCAGATGGGTTTTCCCCAAGCTCTCACACCACTAAGAAAACTGCAGCATTTTTTGTTAATTTATCACTGTATTAAAATATAAGTGAACCATACATAGATAAAATGAATTATAGGTATACGTCCCATACATTCTGTACATCAGGCTAAGCAAAACCTGTGTTGTGTTAACTGTCAAGCTGAGAAACAGCTGACATTTGTTATTTTAATTAATAGTTTACTTTGCTGAAATAAGCTTCTATGAGAAGCTATGGCTTTTATTAAACCTTCACTACAGCATTATTTTCACAGATTCGGAGGCAAAAACTAATTTTCAAAACCACTTTGCCCTACAAGGTCACCGCCAACAGCTTGAATGCACATGTCAAGGAGACATCTGCTCCAGAGATACCAATCTATGTTAAATGTGCAGTATTTCAAAAATTTAAGATACTTTACGTTGAAAAAAAATGCTTATTCAGTAATTATGAAGTTTTTAACAGGTTTTAGTAGCAAAGATTTTTATCCCCTGTGGATTTTTTTAGTATTTAATAACTGCCACCCTGAATTTTTAGACCTCAGCATTTGCTTTAGAAATCACAGCAAAGAACACCCGTGGATGAATTCAGACAGACAAGCTGTCTGTCACTGGTGTAAATCATTATACAATTACACAGGAAGTTTATACACTTTCTTTGCCCAAATATTCTGAGGTCATCAATGAGACCAGAGAATTTCTCATTTCTCTTTTGTATGAAAAGAACAATCTTATTATCAACTAAGCAAATTTATTCTATTTCAAGCCAGTGAAAGTATGCTTGGCAAACGGGAAAACTTTCTGGTACACTGACCCAGTGATTCTCTGGATGTAGTTCTTAAATTAGAAGTTTCACAGGCTGTACTGTCTCTGGTTTCAGAAGAGCTCATGTGTAAAGCAGACACTGTGTTTTAGAGAGCCAGACCTTTTCTTCTGATTCTTAATCCACTTGAAGACTGTAAAGCAGGATTCTGTTAAACACAGCACAATCTTTTTTTCCTTTTTTGATATCAGTGTATGAAGATCAATAAATCAATTGCTATCTATGAATTATATTTCCCTTCACTTTTTTTTTTTTAATTGAGGTCTAGCCTTACAACGAATAAAACTTGTGCTTTCAGGATTGATCTGTTGCTTCATATTAACGGAAAGATTCCCGTTGACTTCAAGCTCTCAGTGCTAGATATAACAAGCCTGAATGTTTATGACTATGTAGTGTAACTGCAGGCAGGTAATAGCTCGCTCTGCCTCCACTCTGAAGTGATTAAAAGTTCCATTGTCAAGATTAAAATAGACCTGTTTGGAGTTTTTATTATTATTATTATTATTTGTTGCTATATACATGCTATGCTTTGAATCTTAGAAGATGGAAAGCTCTGCTCATAACTTACATATTTTGGGGTTATTTTTTGAAGAAAGGAGAATTCTTTTTTTGCTGTTCAAAAGTATAGTAGTAAAGCTGTTATAGTCAACTTTGGTCTTAAGGATCCAAGGGCAGCACAGGTTATGGAGAGAAAGAAAATAATTATTACACCTATAATGGAAAAATGGACAGGGTTTGGGGCTAAAATCCTTTCATTAGGGTTTCTATAATAGAAAAATACTAGAAATAAAAGAAAGAAATATACATTTGCTTGAATATAAACTCACTCACAGGCATATGCAAGAGACTGTTTCTTTCATGCTTTCCCTCATGGGCAATGAATTCTGCTGATACTGTGTGTTTTCTTCTCCCATGGGCTTCAGGATTTTATCACTGACCCAGTGGGACCACCCAGCAGCTGTCATCAGCCAGGACTTGGACATCTAGTACATCGGTGTTTACACTTTCTTCACTTATACCTGTCCCTCTTTCACATTCCATAAAAAGAACTTTCAAAATCCTCCTACAAAATGCTTCGTTTCATAATGCACCTTTCAGTAAATAGGTATTTTGCAGCAGGTATTACCTGATTCCCATTTCTGGAGGAATTCTGGGTTTAAGGAGCAAGCCAGATGTTGCAAATTGCATGGCTGACCTGTAACTGCATGCCTTCGTGTAGCTTCTGTAGCATCCCCACTGCACACATTCATGGATGAACTGCACTGGTGACAGGTCTGATTTTGTTTCTGCAGGAGTCAGCTATACTGTCCCGCCTCAGGCCTGAACCTACTGCAGCTTAATCAAGTATTTGCTGAGCCCTAGGCCGTAACCTGCTGCTGCTGCCTTCATCTTTTATTTGATAACTGCCTGATGCCACCTGTCTACCTCACATGATACAGCAACTGGAACAAGATGATTGTCTCCACCACAGAGAAAGCTGGAAATTAATGTTCCTCCAGGTTTTTTTATAACTCCACTGATATAACAGTGAGATATTTTCTCTTGGAACTGAAGGAGCACAAAAACGCTCCCATCACAGTTCAAATGGAACAACTTGCAATTCAGGTATCTCTGGAAAGGCAGAGAGATCAGGTTTGCAGCATATTAGGAGAGAGTCGAACAGCTAAGTTACATGCAACCCAGGGACATCTAAGCCATGGGATCTCCTTCCTGACAAAACTGTGTGATAATAAAATAATTCCTCATCATAACCTAATTTATCAAATGCCGTACTTACTGTGTGGCAACAATGCAAAGAGAGATCTTCAGAGGCAAGCAGGATCAAGAGCAAAGCCTTGCTGAACCTCAGCAAACCATCTGTACTGACCTCATCACCATAAAACTGATGCACCAAAGGAAGCTTGCAACCCTGATCAACTGGCCAGCTCAACTGGCCAGCTCAAAGAGTTTTAAGGAACAGGAGTGCAATTCTTCTCTAATTAGTTTCTACAATCTACATCCTATGATTTTCCATAAATACCACTTATTTTAATCTACATTATTGCAAAAACATGTGGGGTTTTTTGTTTTACAAGAATAAGTTAGGATTTTTTTACATTAACAATGTCAAATGATGTTTTATTTAAACTTCTACATATTAAAATATTATCACTACTTACACACAAACACTGCATTGCTGTCTATTCATATATAGTACTAAAAAGTAAAAGTAGAAATAATAATGAAAATTACAAAGATAAAACAAAAATTTCAGTGACTTTTATTGACTATAGATCTAAATTTGAAATCCAGGATGGGCTTTAAATAAATAATAGTAATAAAAGGGTTTATAATGCAGGGAAACCATTGCTTCAGCCTTTTATATTTGTTTGGCCAGGAAACAACAATATATACATTTACTGCCTATTAACATCTGCCAACAACAAAACAAGATGATATCAATAAATTTTATAAGGTATATAAAGATATTTATTGAAGTCATGTCATTTGCAGTTCCTGGTAGTTTATGAAAATTCGAAATATACATCATTGCTTAGCAATAATCCCGAATACTGAGAAATAAATATTACAAACCAGCACTAAAGGAAAAGATAAATCTAATAGCAAATAATTCTGACATTTGCTTTTAACTGCATTTTTTGTATAATTGCTATGTACTTTCCAATAGGATAAAAAGCAATATACAACATATAACTTTTTTAATATAGAAAAGCAATCAACTTTGAAGCTTTCTTAAGAGGTAACAGGGTGGTAACTAGCAAATATATAGATAAAAAGTATATGCTTACAAGGTAACATTCAAACTGCATGCAGGGAAACAAGCAACCCTTGAAGGGTTAATCCCATGTATTTTTAAAGAAAAAATATTTACTAGTTTTGTTTTCTTCAGCTCTATCATTAATAATGCAACTCTGCTTTGTTTACATATTTCTTACAAGTCACCTGGGCTTTATTCTCCTTCCTGTCTCCTCTCCACCCTACATTTCTAAGCTCATTTGTTTTGGGGAAAAAAAATATACACAACCACCAAACAACATAATATTAGGATCTTTTATGGCTGAGAACTATTAGGATGAAATGTAACAGATATTAAACATAGGGAAGTTGTTAAAAATGTGCTAACACAAGTGAAATCCAAAAAAACTAAGGTGTGTGAGAAGCATATAAAATTATTTTATGCATGTCCTTCAAAAAGTTTAATACATAGTCAGGTCACATTATTACACATCAAATTCTCTAGGTCTCTAGCTGCCAGTAGCAATTATCTGCAAGAGAACATATTTTCCCTCGTGACTAGCTATCGGGAATTTTTGACTATACCTAAGCATAGCCTTGAGCAAAACTACGGGGCATATTTGGAATAGAGTATTTCATTTGGATGAAATATTAAGGTTTCCATGCAATATGTCTGTCTACATACATCTGTTTCAACATATTGATCTGTTTATCTGTTTACTTTAATTACATGAAATAGTTGAATTAAAATGTAAATAGTTCTGAATCTGTGTATTTCTGTGCAGAGTTTTAGAAAGTATGGCTTCCTGGCTCCTGAGGCTGCCGCCTGCAACAATGCATCCCGCACCACCGGCTCCCACCAGGCTGGGCTGCTGGGGGGTACCCTGGGGCTCAGCCCTGGGGCTGCATCGCTGCACCCCTCACCCGGCTCAAAGACCCCTCACACTGCATCAGCTAAGGGTGATGGGACATGATGGTGCTTGCTGCGGCAGGATTGATGATCACACATACAACCAGGCAGGGGGAGGTAGTAAAGAACAAAAACAAAACCCAAAAGGGTGAGGTCTGTAAGGAAAAAGAGCAAACTCCATCACTGCAGAGGGAATGTAAAGTCCAATAATTGATCATCTTTAAAAATGTGTGAGTTAATCCAGCTTGCTAAAGGACTTTAAATAGTGCCTGCTGTGGTGGTTTACAAACCTCTGCATACCATGGGGTCTAGTTTGCTACCACAGGTTTTCACACTAGTTTCTATTTTCACGGTGCACTAGGTGGAAGCGTGTTCTGAAGTTTTCTAGAAATATGATGCCTATAAAAAGCACAGAAAAAGAAAATTGTGTAGCTGGATGATAATGGTCCCACAGCATACAGGAACCACTGGACTCTGCTAATAAGAAACACAATACAAGTGTGTAGTAAACCTACTAATGAATGAGATGAATTTAATTTCTATCTTGTGAATACAGGTGCAGCCACATGCTTTCAACTGAGATTATGTTGGTTTCGGCTTGATATAGGCTGGGGCTCAACTGCGTATTAACTGTAAGAACAATTACTTGGTCTCACACTACACCCACTGAAATCTACAATAATCTTTCCATTTATTTCAGAAGCAGTCAGATCAAATCCTTTACATTTATGCATTATGCATGTGTATTTATTGCATAACCACATTTAAATGTATGACAATATAGCTGTAAAAATTAAGAGACTATTATTCAAACAGAGAGAGTAAACTTTATCAGGAGGCTAGTGAAAAATTTCTAACAGCAACAGACAATCACTAATTTTCATCAACACAGCTGTTTGAATAAATGCAAGAGCAACCATAGCAAAGACTTTGATAGCTTTTATATGCACTTCTATTACTATTACTTCTATTACTGCAAAAGAAAACAGCATTACAGCTTTGACAAATGAAATATTCTGTGAGTCTTTATAGCCCTGCTAGAACAAGAGTTTATACTTTCAAATGACCATGAGATGTATGAAAAAGCAAAAAAGCAGAAATTCTCATCTCTCCTCTTAATAATACATTTGCAGCCTTAAATGGTGTTCTTCCTTCCTGGATTTTTCCAAATCTATCCTATTTATCTGATTGGATTTCTGTCCCATCTTTCCACATATTACAGCTAATTAGTACCCCCTGATGAGAAACAGTCCACCGATGGAAAAAGCAGTTGGATAAGATCTACATTAACAAATGTAGTTCATTTAATATCATTTGTACTGCTGCATTATTAATAATACATAATTACCCTGTGCAGGCTGCAAGGGCGAAAAATAAAATAATTCATTAATTTCTTGGCCTTTACAAAAAGAGTAGTATATTTGCCAGGAAAAAAAAAAAAAACCCAGGTAAAAAGTATTGGACTTAGAGGCTGCCATTCATCAGCTTTGCATGTCACCTAAAATATTAACTTTTTGCATGGAAAGTACTGCTATATTTAAGTGAGATCCTTACACTAGCCCAAGATATGATGTGCCATGCTGCTGCTGGAACCCTAACTTGTTATTCTGAAAGCACTGAAAAAAGAAACATGACAGCCAACTTCTGAAAGCAGAGATTTCCAGACAGCTACCAAGGGATCTTTTCAATGCATACAAATTCCAGGACGAAAAAACAAACCCACATAGAATTTCCCATGACCTACACTGGGTTATATTTGTTGCCCAATTTATTACTTATCTAGAAATATATTTAGAGGGGGGTTTGTGGTTACTTCAGGCTTTGCATACTGCAGGAAGCAAACACAGACCGGCCTTATTTTTGACACCCCTCTTTAGTCCAAACCTGCATAACATTTTACACCAGTCATAGAATGATGTAAGAGCCTACTAAACTGCAGACTAAAAGTATCTTTTAGGACATAGGATAAATTAATCCAAATGTGAGTAAAAAATCTGCTATTCTCACTCCAGTAGCAGTCTCAGTGTTGTTGTGAAGTTGTTGTTGTGTTTGCCTGAAGAACTGATACTTTTGATTTCTGACCCTCGCTGTAACTTTATCAGACATGCTGAGCTATTCTGCATAACCACCCTTTCTAGAACTCTCATGTTCTTTGAGAAAGAGAGAGAGAAAAAAAAAGAGAGCATGCTTAAAACCCAGAACTATGTCTCTATATTTTTCCTGGAAGCAAGAGTCCAGTTGTCTACTAATGCTGTAATACACATGCCTGCATTTATTAGAGGAGTAAGGTTCATGTCTCTAAAGCACTTTCCCTCTGACCAGACATGGGAGAGATGAGGCAGGGACACATAAAACATCTGACTCTTTTTTTCAGTAAGATTTTGGATCACAATCTGACTTGCTCTCAGAAATGCTTAGCTCAGCAGAGACAGTACCTCAGAAATTTTGGGGAGTATTCCTAGTACTTTTAACATACTTTCTAGAATAGACTGTGATTTAAAGACACAATTCAGCTGTGCCAAAGTAATCTTCTGTAGGATACCATGTTCATATTTAGAAAGGGTTACAAAACTGAATGCACTGCCAGAGTTCCTGGATGGGAAGGGCCATCTCCAGGTTTGGGCACAACTGGGATCCACCAGCTCAAATATGTTCAGCTCAGGAACATAAATAGAAATACAAAATATTGCCAATAGATCAAAACACAGTGGTATGCTAGCACTAAAACAAAGCATGGAAGAAGAAGAAAATATTGCAAGAAACAAAAGAAGTGAATTAATGTTTTCTCATATAAAGGTAACAGGGTTGAGGATCTTGAAATGAAGACAGAGGTATAAAAATGTGAGAATAGAAAAATGTTTGTAAAAAAAATAAATAAAAGCTCTGTGTGTGAAACGCAAGAATATTAGCTATAAAAAGAAAAACCAAACAAACCCCACACTAAAAATCAAGAAAGAGGACATTAAAATGCATGCACAAGACAGAAAGCAGATTATGACAGATATCACTAAAATCAGAGATTTTCCAGGTACAAGACAGGCTAAGTTCAGAAGGCAGAGCTGAGCTTTTCCTGAGGAGAGGGGGAAAAGGTTCATTCTGTATGAACTGAATTAACATACCTGCATGACGAAGTATGTGGGAGAAGGGCCCAGCTCAATTAAAGATGATCAGCAGGAAAAAAACAGAGTACAGTGAATAGCTGTTTGTCCCACTCAGTTAACCACAGAAAAGAACAGGAGTCATTGTGTCTGCACTACTGTAACAGAGGGGATAATTTGGATTCGGGTTGTTAAATGTTACAGATTATTTAGCAGAATGCTTAGAAACACACTGCCAAGCAAAACGTTACAGTGAAGCTGCTTTCTAAAGGGATGACCTAACAGTGGACACAAGGTCACCTGAAACTGTTTCTATCATTTGGTACAAGCCTGAGGGAGAAAAAAAAAAAAATACAACAAACCTCTAATATTGAACTGTAGCAGAAGGAAGTGTGGGGGTCACGCTTTACGCTGAGAAGTCAGGACACAGCTCTCCTCAGGTCCCCAGTTGGAAATGAGACATGCAGAAGACCATATAGCAACAGCAAGGAGTCAAATCCATCTGGACTCAGCAAAAGTTACACAGCCAAAATTATAATGCTTAGAGACTAACTTAAAGTGAATAGCCTTCTGTCTGACAGTGCTGAGGAGGGAAACTTAACCCACCCTCTGGAGGTACTGCAGACCCTTGTAACACCTGCATCCTTTTCAAATCTCCTCCATCACCCCCCAGGAAAAAAAACCAAACCAAAAAAATCCCAAAGCCTCTCACCTAACAGAGAGACAGCCAACAAGAAAACTGTGCAAGAAAGTAGAAGATCCTTTTAAAGGACTTAAAAGATGTATTTCCAAACGACAAAATGCAGTGAAGCAGAGTAATACAGACCAACTTGAAGTCTGGAGTATAAAACGCATTCCAGACAGATCTGAACTGTTTGAAATGAAATGGTTTGTTTGGTTGAGTTCTCAAGCTACTTATTTTAATTCCATAAAGTGTGAGCAATCCTAAAGGTTTCATGTGCTTATTATGTATTTTAGAAAAAATAGCATTAACTAACATATGATCAAACAGGACTTTTAGGATTGTTCTGATTACTGTGTGTCTTATTATGGTCAGGGTTTTTTTTTCCTAAGAATCACAACATTAAGGCATGTTCCTCATCTGGTTTTCACACAAAGCTACACAGTGATGTATGTGTCTATAGCTATGCTTTAAATTAATGAAACCACATGGTCTAAAATCTCCAAACTAAGAATACTCAACATGCAGAGCCTGTGAATTCTGAATTATTTGAAAGCCATTATCTGACCGATACAACAAATGAAAAAGTTATATCTTATTAAATAGTGTAGGAATCAGCAGTGCATGTTTCATCTTTGATTTTGAGAAGTCACAAAATTTCATTATATCCCAAGTATTTTCTCAAAATCTATTCAATTGAGTATATTCTATATATGTTCAATATTAATAATATATATTTAAATAAAAATTAAAATATATTTCTATATAAATAATGCAATTTTAAAGGAGCAGAAAAGACTTCTAATCTATTTTAAATCATACAATACAACCAAATTCAACTTTATCCTAAGTAGTGTTTGCTGCCAAAAAGTCCTGGTTTCACTGTATTTACTATAGGATGCCACACTGAAGATCCATCACAATATAAAATAGATGGTAACAAATAGAAAAAGCTAGAAAACAAGGCAACTAACATAAAATGAAGGAGAACCAACATACCACAGAGGACATTAACTTGACAATCAGTCAAATTTACCCTCAATATAAATGTCCCATAACTAATCCATTATGATTCACACATGTCACTAAAAGCTGTGAGAAGAGAGGCCTGACAGTACCTTCACCAGCATAAGATGCTGGCTCACCACATGCAGTTTCCAGGCATCAGAAGCTCTTTTTCCTCACTGGGTATTCTAACATAGCTGGGTATTCCTCCTCAGTTTCCTCAGGGGTCAGAGACCTCTATTCTGCCCAACTCACTTGCTGTACATGATGATCAGGAATTCCTGGAGAGAGGAAGCTTACAGAATAAATTCAGAGAAGCTGAAAATGTAACTAATTTTTATCTACTTGATTAAATATTCCAGAAGAATATTCAAAGTATTCACAGTTATTATCTACTCCCTAATGATCAGAAATGCTTTAGAAGTAATTCGGGGGGTGGAGAGGGAGGAAAGAGGTTACCACAATTCAGGAGTTCTTTCCACGTCCCTTAATCAAGAAAAAACTGAAAGAGAAAGCCAGAAGTCATTCAGCAATTTGTCATTCTCTCATTCTTCCCCTCACCAGTCTGTGCTGAATGGCATGTGGGGTTTTGTTGGGGTTTTTTAAGATTTCTACAATGTTTAGGTTCAGACAGATTGTGTGAAACTGAAGCACACAGATCTCATAAGCATGCAGCTTAATGATTCAGATGCTCTTGTAAAATTGGGCATGTTTATTTCTACAAATGATACACTAGCATCCAAGGCTTGACAGAGGCAGCTTTAATAAATTAATATTAAACATTACATGAGTAACACCTTTCTATACCTCTCCTCCAGGTAAGGCTGAACATTGTACCACATCCCACCTCACCACTCAGCTTTTGCTTCCATGACAAAAGAGAGATCACAGCCATTGCTAGCACATCCATATTGATGGTATTTTTGGCAATCCATGCTGACCTCTTAGTAATGACTATATTACAGCCCTGTCTGCCAATGAACTACTGTTTGCACTAAGAAGTATAATTTGGTTCCTTCATTACAACTGTTGTTAGCAGTATACACCAGCAGTAACACACTGCTGAAGACACTGCAAGGAGTAATGTAGCAAACTGCCCTACATGGATGCATATGGTAGGGATTTGCTGAACCCACAGACCCAGTCTCTGAGCTATCATCTATAAGTCACTATAACAAGTTTCTTCATTCCGCCTTCACTGAGATACTAATTCCTGTCTTTGTTAACTGAAAATGCTTTACACCTGAGATTTTGTTTCTCTAAAACCAGAAGGAAGAAAAGGAATGCAAGACCTAAAACTGTATTAATGAAATTAAGTCCCCTAACACATACTGCAAAGCATTCACACCATGAAGTCGAAGCTTGTGTACATTTGGTCATGTTTTTTAATTTGCACATTAGCCAACTGGGATAACAGTATTTTTAATGCCCTTGAAGTGAAAACATATTTTTTACTCAAAATTTTTAAAGCTGTCACATATCTAAGCCATAAATGAGACATGGTCGCTCCATTTCTCTTCCTCCCTACCAAAGGCAGGCGCAGTGCTTTGTGCTCCGCCTCCAACAGCTCCATGCTCCTCCTCTCCTAGTTTACCAGCACCTAGGAACAGCAAGCTTCGTACTTGCTACAGCTTCAGATCAGGGCTTGTAATTCTATCCTATTAAAATACAGCATCCTTTCAGCAGGCAAACTATTACATGGAAATATTTTAAAAGTAGGATTTTTTTTATTTTATATATTTATTTTTTTTAAAAGAGGAGACCAAAAGTCACCGAAGTTTGCATATAATGAAAATATTTCAACAAGTGAAGCATAACAAGGCAATATTAAGTCTAATATTGGTGACATTTCGGAGATCTTGTTAAAAACTAGGGAGTAGGCTTTATTTGAACTTTGTTGCCCTTATATTAGATTTCTTTTTTAGAATTAATTTATTTCCTTGTAGTTCTCATTATGTTTTTATTGCATTCATGGAATAGTGGAGCATTTCTCTAACTCATTTAACACCTGTAAATTCCCATGGCTGCTAATGAAAAACTGTGTAGACTACCAGATAAATTTCTAATTCATATTTCAAAGGTTGTGAGTTCAAATCCTATTAAGGTTGTACTTATTAATGTTTCTATTAACTCTTTTCCATATCTGAAGTTATAGATTGAATTAGTATTTCCAGTTTTTCTAAAGAAGACATGGCTGCTCCAAAATGTCACACAAAGAAAGGACAAGGAAGGAGAAGGAAACAAACGTAGTAAAGGGACCATTCAGATGCAACACCTGCACTTTCCAAAGGGCTAATGCCATTCTTGCAATTAAAGGCAAAAAGCACTGAACTACACATCTTGAATCCTTCAAGTAAAAATAAATTCTGGCATATATGAAATGGTGAAAATCCGTAGTTTCTTCCATATAGTACAACTGCACTGACTGATGCTTTGGCTTCCATTCCTGCCTTTTCAACGCACTTTTCTTTCCAACATTCATCATTTAACCTCCCACTGCCTCAGTTTATTCATCTGTAAAATGGATGCAATATTTATTGACCTCCTAGTTTAATAATCCTTAATCCTTTGCACATTTATAGCTATTTCCATTAGAATTTTAAAACTAATAAATTAAATGCAACTCCAATGGGATTTTGTCAGATTTAATTCATTAGTTATGAGATCCTTAATGGAACAGCGATATATGTTCTAAGGATTAATTATAGCTAAAAAATAAGCACTTAGAAAACTATTTAGCTATATCAAAAAGAATATATCTCTAGAAATAACCCTGCCCAATGAGACCAGGAGCTAAGCAACGTCTAATATTGCCCTTGACTGACATATCTTTAAATGCAGCAGCATTCTGGAACAATGCTCTAATTTATGCTGACACAGTATCTACATCTGTTATCATAAATAATTATGCAAAAGGTTGGAGGATATTTTTTTTAATATATTGTTTTGCATATTTGATAACATCTGAGGAGCTGCATTTTGAGCAGCCATTAAAGAAAATAATTTGAGATTCCCTTCTCATTTCTTGAATGGTAATTACATTTTTCAAAACCAGATCATTTTGTCAGAGTAACATCATGTTTTCCCCCTGTATTTGCAGTTTATAACTATTCACTGTACTCTTACACTGACCTACAAGTCATAGGGCAAAAAAAGTGGGTTGTTATTTCCATTCATTTCTCTAGTTTATTTTGCTTCTCAATCACTTCTTAATGAGTTTATAGCATATATTTCCAATTAATGCAAACAACATTCTATTGAAATGTCAAATAATCCATTTGGACCCAAAAATCTGCACCTATAATTTACATGGGTTCAAAAATCCCACCAAAAAAAAAAAAACAAACAAAAAAAAAAAAAACAGGAATTTTTGAGCCTGAATCTGAATCATCTCTTTAAGCTGTTTGAGAAAAAGTGAACAAATAACCATCAGAAACACCTTTATTTATCTGGTAATTTAAAATGCAGCTTGTTCTCCCATTTGGCTTTCTCCAAATCGATGTAGAACTGCTCAGACCTATTAGGCTCCAGTTCAGAGACAAAAATACCTATTTTCCCTACATACGCTATGATATCATGAGTCACCAAAAACCCCAAAGTGTACAGTTTCTGGTGGAAAGGCTTGTGAGCAGTACCCTATAACTGACAGTACCATACATTCTGATTCACAGGAGCCACTGTGCAAGGTCAGAAACTTTTTGACCAACTTCTTGCATTAATTTTAGCACTGCTTTGTACTGTGCCTCATGTTTGGGCCACGTTTATACCTTTAGCCCAATGACAGCTGCAGACTGCAGCTTCCCTGTCAGAATTTGCTTTGAAAAATACTGACTGACAAGTTCCCCTTTATAAATTTTCTGGGAAAAAAATAATACATATATCTGAGGGTCATGCTCTTGGTGTTTTCAGAGCTCTAAAAACTCTAGAGACGTAAGAGAGACAGAGCTGACTTCTTGCCGTTGATCACAAACTCCATCATAAGGAGAAAGAAGATTGAGGCCTTGATGTAGACTGTCAGGATTTATACCAAGGGGGGCTGTCCTCAAAAGAAGGCTGTGGATAAATAAAAAGCCGGATACCAGGCTCTTCAGACAGAGCATTAGAATCAAGGTGCATGTGCTGAGAAGCCCATCAATAGAATTTCTGCAACAACAACCTGCCAAGAAAACTAGGGAGGCTCTGAAAAATGAGTGAACGGGGAATGGGAGAAAGAGTTTGTTTATCCATATGGTAACAACATTCACACGGCTCCTAGTAACATGCAAGATGTAGTAATGTACTTGAGAGGAAATCATTTTAAAATATATTGTCTCCAAATTCTTATGATTCATACTAGCTTATAAAATCCTTAGGGCCAAATACCACAGTCCCTCCTCAGCCCTCATTCAAGGAAAATATGCTCAAAATCAATAGGAGTTTGCTTATATAAGGGAAAAGTGAAAACTAAGGATAAACTAGGGCTATGATTCACAGTACACATGAAAATTATTTTGGTTGTTCAAAATACATCACAATAAAAAGATGCTATCCCACTGATAACATAGTCTTCAAAATCTGTACACATTTTTTAATGTAACTGAACACAAACTTCAGCATATGTGCAAAACCAAAGTGTTTCTACCACCTGGTTGCCAGTTTACACATCTGAATGCCCTGGTCCATTCTGCTAAGTGTCCAGAAACCATCAGCTCCCTACATTGCATGAGCTTTCTTGTTCTCACCACTACACAGGAGTGTTTTGAGAAAAGACTATATGTGATGAGGATGGGACATATTCAACATTTTTTACAGTTCCTCTGCATAAAAATAACAGTCCTATCCATTTTTTTTTTATTTTACCTTCTAATAACACAATCTGGGATTTATTTTGGAAGATTTGAGTGCTTCAGAACAATTTATCTCTCACAAAAAACACTACCATGACAAATATTTAGCTATTACACAGGTCATGTTTAATTCATTTTACTAAGTAAGAATGTTATTAGTACAGACGCTTATGAAAATAAGTAGGATTGGTTTATTATTTGTAAATAATCTCTAGTGAATTTTCCCAAACATGAAAAGGACAAAGGCATTCCACAAAAGATGTAAATCACATGGCAAATTATTAGTCATACTCTTTTCTTACTTTTATTTTTAAAAAATGGAGACAGAAAAGTCTGCTCAGCATCAGACATTGACGCAGATTTTAGGGTTTCCTGCATTTAATCATCTTTGTAGAGAAGTGTGAGCCAGGGGATTTCAGCCAGTTGTACACCACTTCTCTCATTATATTTTCACTTCTTTCATTCACCTTAACTTATTCCACTCACTGATACCAGATTCTTAGTTTAGACTACAAAATGCAGGAAATAACACAATAAACCAAAACTGCCCAAATTTTAGTAGTACGTGTACTACTGCTTTTCCTCTTCCATTATTTCCTTTTATTTTGTAGTCATTCTTTACTCCGCCCCTTCGTCATCATTCTCTGCTCAGACACACCATTGCAAACCTCTCCCTACCCAATCACTTTCATACTTTTAATTTTCTTATACTCTAACTTCCTCCTACCAGCAGGTCTATTTCCCAAACTTTTTCATGACACTTAAGGCTCTCCTTTCCTCTCTCTTTTACCATCTTACCTCTTTTCCACTTTTTGCTCCTAACAGCCTTTACATCTCGATCACTCACATTCAGCACAGCCCATTTAGGAATTTAGCTTTTTTTCCCTCCTTATATGTCTTTCACAATACCTATTCTCCCACCTGCACCCTGATCTCTCCCCTGCTGCAAAATTTCCCTATGAAGTGAGTTTTTCGCACCCTCTTTCTCCAAGATGTTTTCTGAAGACAAAGCAAGATTTCTCATCAGCCTCTTTGCTGACACATTAGTGCATCTCTCCCTGTTACTATGCAGCAGAACAGCCTGTGTGTGCATAATGGGGTATACATTCTAGCAGACTGCAAGGATGGCGGGTGTTAAAAATGCATAAATGTGTGTATATGTGCATGCTGGTATGTGTGGGTGCGCATATAGATGCCAATTGCCAGCTACATTCCTAGACTCTATGAATGACTGCAACATGCACCAGAACTTTATCGTTATTAAATTCTACTTCCAAATCATACTGTAAAAATATTTTGCCTTAAGCAAATTAAAGCAGATACAGAAGCATGGTATGAAATACAAAATGTCTCCACCTGATACCCTTGAATCTGTTAGAGAATCTGAACTCAAACTAGAACACAAGGACAGTACAAGTGACAGGATTATTATATTTTTTATGTAATAAAAAAAGAAATCAAAACTGCTGAGTCTCATGATATGATATTCAAAGGAATTATTCTGCTACTGGACTGCAGAAGTTAGAGAAGCAGCTGCCTGTTGACACGAGGCAGCTATTAGCACAGGGGACAGGAATCCATGGGAATGACGCAGACTCTGGCTAAGAACAGAGGATAAAGGAACAAGAACATCCATCTAATAGGCAAGGACAAGCATGGAAATGTTGAAAACTTCTCCTGAACCCAAGTGAAGCTCTAAACTGAGGAGCCCCATGGGTCTGATAATAGACGTGTTCTCCTTAGATGAACAAAATGTATTTCAAATACTTAACTCTTTCCTGGAACTAGATATGAGCACGTCCATACAACTTAACTTGCCAGTTCCTAGTGCACACCCATGAAAAAAGGTTTGTTCCATGAAGAGAAGTGTAATGAGACAGGAATCTCACATGTCATTGTCTAGATTCCTGAAGAAATTTCAAACAACATTCAAACTATCTCAGTTTCACAAATGAAATATAAACTACTGACATGTCTGTTTTCCAGAAGCCTATTTTTTTCATATAATTTCTTTGCAGTGAAGCACCATGACTAAGGAGACTATGCCTGCTGCTAACCTCTCACCTCCAAATTCTGCTGTTGCCTCTTTATTCTTCTTTTACACCTGCTGTTTTTCAGTGCAGACTGATAACCTGGAGGTCACGTTAATCATCATGTAGCAAGCCAACTGCATTTCATCTGAGTTACTAACAAGAGAGGCACTTGAGTGGTACCACACTTCTGAAAGTATTACATGGATGGTTCTCTGCACATGTAAGAGGTTGCCTTTCCCATTCATTAGAAAGCAAAAGCATGCAGAAAAAATCTTTTTTTCAAATGTAATATGAGATGGGCTACTACATCATATATTAGCCCAGTAATACATCACTAACCACTAGCCATGACTGGTGCTGAATTGCCATCCCTTTGCTCCCCAAGAGCTTGGTAAAGGAAGTTCACTTCTCTGTGTAGCTATCTTGATTCGACAAACATCAAAACATGCAAGTTTTGAGTACTTTGAGATTTAGAGGCCAAAAGTTTCTATTAGGCAAACAGCTTAAAAGTGCAAGAACAGTTTTACAGTTAAGATCCACTCAAGTAAGCTGATTTTAATCTGCACCCAAAATACAGGAAAAATTGTTTCATCTCTCATGTAATTTATTTAGAAACATTTTTCTCTTTTCTGTTTCTCTGTCTCCCCACTTTCATAGAACAAAAAAAAGGCAATGACGCTCACTGCTGACACTCTTCAAGAAGGGTAAGTGTGATAACGAGAATTAAATGTAAACATAGGACATTGGCAGAATAATACCAGAGATAGGAATAATTTCACGAATCACCACACATTTACCTACTCATCAGTTCTACAAACTGGAACATGTTCAGCTTTCTATATTGAAATAGAAGGTCTTACTTATTTTCAAAAATAAAGAAAATACACATAAAGGTAAATGCAAACCTCTCTTTCACAAGATATATATATATATATAAAATAGTGTTAATGTTTGGTGGCATTTTTTTTCATTACTGCAGCTGTGTGCTGACTACATTCAATTTAGTCCTGTCACCCTACTTCAGTTCCACAGACATATAATTGTTATTACATTTTCATCAATACCTAATTTACTTTGAAAATATAACAGTCTCTGTCCGTCTACCTCTAGATAGGAAATTATTTTTGTTTCTTATCCACTATTGCTGCAATAATGAAATATCTCCAGAATTATTGCCAGATATGTTTCTTTTTTGAAATGACATCATTACACAGTGCCCCATGACAACCAGAGATGAAGAAAGAATAACTTTTCAGAAGTCACATTTCTCAATCAACACAGGCTTACAATTTTAATAGTGCCATCAGTCAGATGGACATGGAAGTGATTGTGTATTTCATAAGGTTCCAGAACTACCATCAGCCAGGAGTTATGTGTCACATCCATACAGGAAAAACACTGGAAATATAAATTATCCTTCTGTCTTCTGTAATATATTTATACACTGACTCTATTGAGCAGCATATAATGTAGAGACTTGAATAGAACAACAGCATGCTCAGTATGTGGAAAATGAGGCAGAAAAGTGTATTTTTGTCATTTTCAGCAGTAGGGAGACACCTAACTTTTCACCTATCAGTTTCACCAATTTTGTCAGAGCTGAACAGCAGTTCAGGCCACCCAGCCTTGCTTCCTTGATCTTCAAGACATCAGCAAAGTGTCCCACCTCAGAGGATGGACAGAGTGCAACTAAGACACACTGCAGGAACTGGAATCACCAAGTAATGTCACTACCATGGCCACTAGAAGTTACGGTGGCTCAAGGCCAGGCAGCTGCTACACATAAAAGATGGAACCATCACATCCACTATTCCAGTGTAGACGGTGAGATGAATCTTGTCAGTTTGATGTTTTTATCCACTACGCGCATTTTGTAAGTGACTGCAACCAGAGATGAGTGGTTATGAACTCTCTACAAAATGCAAGACTTAGTATTAATGGTGGTTAATGACTAGCTTGAGATGAAAGATGTTATTATTCTGATGGAGGTCTTGGCCTTTTCCAGAAGCTTCTCCTGTACACTCTGTGTCTTGAAAGAAATTGCTAGCCTATGCTCTGTAAAGAGTAGGCAGAAAGTGTCGAGTTTTCTGGAGGCAGCAATCCAAACCCTGCATTACATGATCAAATTCCTAAATCATTTCTATCTGTCCAGGACTTTCATCATACTGCATTACTCCATAACTGCTACAATGACCAGTGTCTCTCCTCTTTGCACACATTACTTATTTATACACACAGAACAAATTGACAGGCCTATATACTGTAACATACAATCATTTCAAAATGAGCATTAAAACCATGAATGGAACTAGTACACCAGAAGAGCATCAGAATGCTACAAGCAGTGAAGATCCCTTGTAACTTCTCTGGCTTCTCAGAGGCATGATAGCCGAGTGGTGAATATTCCTTTATTTCATAATTAGAAAGTGTTAAAAAAATATATTTTGCCTTGAACCCCATGATTGGATCATCTGTAGGAAGAAAATACAGAGTGTGCCTAATGCAGTTCTTTGCAGTTGCCTGCAGAAAACTAAATGTTGCTTTTTTTCAGTTTTTAATGGAAGCATAGCAAGTTCTTTTTCTTCATCTTGTGTTTATCTAACTTACTGCCATTAAACTTGCAGATAATAAGTCTTCTATCTTCTTCTCTATGATAGAAATAAATAAAGTCATTCCACTTCAGCACTGCTTTGAAACTCTCCCTTCTGATGTGTCATCAAAGCAGTCCTGAACAGGCTTTAAAATGAGAGGGTTAAATGAGCTGCGATTCTGCCATGCTTCTTCCTCCCACCTGTTGAATCCCATGACCTACAAGTGAAAAAGCCACCTGCATCTGTACCTGTCAGCTCAAACTGCTTCTTGTGATTAATGCTGCTGCATTCAGGATGCAACAGTGGGATGCAGACCATAACAAATAGTACTGAGACAATAGCAGAACTAAGTGAAATTCAGAAAAGCAAACAACATAACTGGGGGCAAGGTAATGGCTGCCTGGACAGACAGAGCTACCTTCCTCAGTACACATCCACTGTAACTGACATACAAATGTTAAAGTCTGACCCGGCAGCATTTCATTTCATTAAAATATCACTGTTCTTAAATTAAGCCAAAAGGACCCCAGGTCCATAATTTTTCTTCCACCCAAAGAATACTGCTGTTTTGCAAAACATCCCAGTCTCCAGTCTCCAGATTATGAGAAATCTCAATCCATTAATACTCTTCCTTAGGAGTTAATTTCACCTCTATGTAAGTCCATAAAAGGGTTCTTACATGGAGGGCAATAGAGTTGAACTAAAGCTGTGCAAAATGTTCAAAGAGCCACATGAACCTATATAAAACTCACCAGGTCTGAAGAGTGCACTAATAATTTAAACCAGCAGGGCTTTGCTCTAAATTTTATTGAGCCAGGATACCTTCCATTAAAATCAGAAACGTAATATTGAGCACTATCTGGAATTGTACACATTTCTGGAAGCTAATTACTTCACTTTTGTCCCCCCACCCCAGTTCCCCTTCCAGGTTGAATGCTGTGGCTATTGCACAAAGCCACTGGTCTAAGCTTCATGGTTAGACTTCTGGAAGCCTAATTGGCTCCATGTGACCAGCATGACGCCGGCTGCAGCTAAGTGTAGAGTCTCTCTGTAGCTATTTACAAAAAGTAAAAGTTCTAAAAAACTCTTTCAAATACTAACACATTGTATTCCTGTCTCCCACTGCAACTGCCCCAAACAGAACAGCCACCCATCACAGCTCGCAGTGAGCACATCAGTCCTTTGGCTCAGCAGCAGAAGTCTGCACTTTGGAGGGAGAGGTCTCAGGTTCACTCCTTCTGACAAAGCAATTATGGTGTTACAAACCTCTACCAGTTTCCACACACAGTTTCACTACCTATTTGTGTAACCAGGGAGAAGGAAGTAAATCAGTGTTAATTCTTCATCTGGCAACCCCAAAAAACCCTAGAATTGGGATTCAAATTTGAAACAAAGTATTCCTTACATGACTGTGTCATTTCATTCAGTTTTCAAGCCTACAGCAAATCCAATGGCAGAGTGCTATGAGACACTTGTTTCCAGCAATTCCTTTGTTAATAACTCTCCCTTAAAGTGTTTAACATATGCACTCCATTTTCTTGATTACATATGCAGTATGAGCACTTCAACAGCCAAAAACTGTTTATAAGTATGCAAGTTCCAACTTTATGCATACTGATGAAAACTTTTTGAATACACCGTTTATTTGGGGGAACTGCAGCTTCATCAATCCTCAACTTATATAAGCCTGGTTATCATCAGACGTGTATGAATAGATGCCTAAAACAAGAGCAGTAGCAGAAGCAACTCCTTATATATAAAAAAAATAAAATAAAAATGGAAAGATCTCCTTGGGAAGCAAAACACTAACCAGGCCAGGTAAAGTGTGAAAGTCAGGGGATGAGCTTTGGCATATCATTCTTATCACTGTTATTTTTATTTAAATAGTTCAAACTCAAATTGCAAGAAACTTGCTCTCTTAAAATGTAAGTTGAACTAAAAAATTTAATAATAATTGAATCTTTTAGACAAAACAGGATCAAGGACATGGAAATGCTGGTATTGATTTTAGTGATTACAAAATAAGATACCATTGAATTTGATGAGGGCAATCAGAGCAAAAAGATGCAAGATGTGAAAGAAATAAGAAAGATTAAAATTTAGTAAGAACTGGATGACCTTAAGAACTCCAGAGAGATGAAATTGGATAATAAGATGTTATTAAGCTAAAAGATTGAAAAATAATAATTAAAGATGACCATAACCGACAGATGACCCATGGCAAGTTTAAGCAAGCATACTGTGCTACAAAGCCATGGTGTCATGGACTTCCAGTATCTGTGTATCAGTGTAAGGCTTGCTTTAAAAATAAATAAATAAATAAAGGAAATTTGTTGGCAATATCCTTTATTGACCATGGCCTGGCAGTAGACATACAGCATTCTGTCTTGCCTCCTGAATATTTGGAAGTAGCAGACATCAGGATTTACTTTGCTTATTTTAAGGATAGAGCATTCAGCATCTTGAAAAGCACACAATGATACTAATAAATAATTCGTGATCAAAGAAACACCCAACCATACTGTAGTGTGAAAATGACTTTAGAGTCACCAATGAGGAATAAATAATTATGGAGAGTAACTAAATTCCCATCTTTGTTAGCACTTGGAAACTATTTTTTCCCCCACAGACATCTGAAACACTGAACTATCTTCATTTTTCAGTCATTGTGAGGGTCTTTTTGTTGTTTTTTTAAATAAAGTCTCTCTTTAACCTGAGCAACTGCTCACAGCTTTCTTCTGGAACTGGGAATTTTGTTCCTTTCCGTACCCTACATCCTCCTGAGACACCATGAAAAGTAATGCTGAAAACTGGGCACAAGCAGCATATGTGCTAATCATCATGTTTTCCTTTCCCTTCACCATTCCAGAGGCAAATTTTCACTGTAAACCACAGAAAACCAGACTCCACTGTGTTTTCTTTCCTTCCACCCACAGTTTCATTTCAAGCCTCAGCTCACAGAAATATTGTGAAAGAGGAAGGGGAAAAGGGGAAAAGGAAAAGGAAAAGGAAAAGGAAAAGGAAAAGGAAAAGGAAAAGGAAAAGGAAAAGGAAAAGGAAAAGGAAAG
>JANHGB010049208.1:0-10309 GCA_026283785.1 Coracopsis vasa
CGAAAGTCAAAAACACAGCACTGCACCAGCTACTAAGAAAGAGAAAAATGACTGCTACTGCTGAAACCAGGACAGCAGGAAAACGTTTTATGGGTTTTTGTTTTTTTTTTTTCAGAAGAGGATGGGGTTTGGATTTGGGGATGAGGAGGAGAGGCTCATTGTTAGGCAGTTGTCATTTTTCTCTATTCCAGCACTCCCATGGAGATTAAAATTTTATCCAGCACTGAATCACTGAACAGGAGTTGAAACTCACAGTATAGCAGTAAATGAATAATAATAACAAAATGCACACAGAGGTAGTAAAAACTAGCTTTAATATTTCGTGATATTAGCTCCATGCTACACCAAGAGAGTAAGTAAATATTATTTTGGTGCCCTTATCTCCATATTACACACAAGTTGAGGGTTTGTCAATATTCTTCTATGCTCTTTTGAACATTTATCAGTCAGCATTGGCAGCTGTGACAGGATGACTGCTCATTGAATGCCAAATGTAGTAACACAAAGCTGTCGTTCTTCAACAGGTTATTACTTTGAAATTATTATTATTTAAGATAAGTTTTCCACATATATTTAAGTCAGAATTTCCACCATCTCTGAGTTCTAGAAGGATGTAAAATACTTTGATGCAAATTGTATCTGTAAAGAGTATATGCAATCGTAATACTTCTGTATAAGTAGATTATTGTATTGAAAAGGCATTCGATTATTCCCTTGTATATCAAGGTTTCATATATACTACTGTTTATAGCAATGGCTATTATTAATAAACTGTAAATAATTTGAATGGAATTTCCTGCAGAATATAATGACATTTTTGTACACATTATTAAAAAACTCCAAGTTGACTTCCATTAAACAGAAAACCTGTACCATGCTGAATGCACTGAATGTCAAGGTTAGAGGTGAATAATTTCTCCAGTACTTAGAAATGCTTACTTCAAGATAACTTAGGAGCTGAATGAGGGTGCAGTAGGAAGAAAAACGCTTATGCTGCAGAATTGCAGATGTGCATTTAGAATAGAACTGTTCCCATACCATTATACATTTGCGAATCTGATGTGGTCTTTGTTTCTGTGAATTCTCCACTGCTGAGAGGGTGACTGAAAATAACTCAAGAGCTAGAGATAAAACATGTTTGCTTTAAAGAAAACTCTGATCTCATTAAAAGGTTTTCTAATCATCACACAGCAAATGAAATGCAATGATGGTATGCATGCAGTGGAGAAAGTATCTAGCTATTAAAAAATGGACTGGTTTTATTGATTACAAGATACACTTTTATAGCATATCTTGGAGCCGCAATTCCATCAACCAGCTATAAATATGTTATTTAATAATTACATTAATTTGGGAAGATGCTGGAAAAGATTCTTGTATACTTTAGCTTTCTTTTCTTTTTCTTCATTTATTTTTGGTTGAAATAATGTACTTTAATGCTAATAACTGAGATAATCCAGTTCCTTTTCTCTTACAAAAAGTATGTGTTTATAGAATAAAAAAAAAAAAAAAAGTAGTTTCAGCATCTGAGAAAAGAAATTAACAAAGGTTTCTAGGGAGTGGGGGAAGCTCATCTTTTAATACATAGAGAAGCATTATATAGTATAAAATGTTCCATAAAGCTCATGGTGTACCTTCTATAACATTTATTTAATTTAGTAAATTATAGTCATAGTATTTCATTTTTATTTTGGTTAGTACTTCCAAATTATTTCAGTTGTTTTTTCCATGGAGATGGCTTTTCCTGAGTTCTTTAGTTTCATTATTATTTTGTTTGTTTGCAATTGGTATTTTTTTTGTTTCTTAGGTAAAAGCTATCCTTGTACTCATTTTCTTTACTATTGATGATGCTGGAACTTCATCAATGAATGCAGGAAGAAAGAAAACACAAAAGGATGTATATACCTTAAAAGTAAATTCACTAATAACATGAATAAATAACCCTGGGAATAACTTTATAACATTTGCTCAACTCTAGTCTTGTTTAATCACTCCTTGGAAACTTTAAACTTAAGTCTGCTGTCTCACTTAATTAGGCTTTTCTTTTTCTTTTTCTTTTTCTTTTTTTTTTTTCTTTTTCTTTTTCTTTCCTTGTTCTTTTTCTTTTTCTTTTTCTTTTTCTTCTTTTTCTTTTTCTTTTTCTTTTTCTTCTTCTTTTTCTTTTCCTTTTTCTTTTTCTTTTTTTTTTTCTTTTTCTTTTCCTTTTTCTTTTCCTTTTTCTTTTTCTTTTTAATCCAGCTTGTATTTTATTGGTTGTTTCTAGACCTCTATTGTTAAGATGGCAGAAGTTTAATTATTTCTTGATTTGCATGTCAAAAATCATCATTGCTAACATTACAAAAAGGAAAATAGCTTCACTCTTTAAAGTAAGAAAGGTTTTGTAGCCCAGTCTTTAAAAAAATAATCCTGCATCTGCTTTGTTTTATCCTGTTTAGAATCTTTGTGTTTCTTAACTAATGTGCCATTTTATATCCTACCAATTAAGAGGCAAAGCAGGGTTGATTGGAAACATTGATTTTGGATTAGAAACAATTAATTCCTCCAACTGGGAGCTGAGTCGTCACATTGTTTGTTGTTTATAGGTATTTGGGAATCAGTTGAGTCGTTTATGCAAATATCTCCAAAAGTTCAGAGGATCTTAGAATAGGTAATTAATTGTGCTAAAATTCTTATTTGAAATTGATTATTTATTAGTTTCCAACTTAAACCTACTCTTTTTACCATCATAGGGCATAGGAAGCATAGTCATGGACTACTACTTTTCTTAGATAGTCAGACTGTAAAACTGTACGTGAATCTTACCTGAAGACAGCACAGTCTAAATGTAAACTAAAGGGTCACATGCAGACCAACAGGGGAAAAGAGAACATGAAGCTTATTAGGAAATTTCAGTGACATAACAGAAGAGTTATTTTCAAGCTTTTTGTTAAGTTTTGCACTGAAGGAAAAGAATTCCGAAAGACGAAAAGCCATTAGTCCTTCTACTTCACAAGATACGGTCTCCCAAGAGTGAGAAATAGTGTCTGTTAAGTTTTACACGTGGGCAATAGAAGCAGGCATAAGCAGAAGTGGGAGCCAGTAGTGAGTGAAAAGTGGTAGTATGTAGAGAGGGACATAGCTGTGAAAGGCTTTGAAAGTGAGAAAAGAAGCTTATGCTTGATTCACTGGAAAGGGGCAAGCAGCAAAAAGAGAGCAGGTAGTATCAAAGCTTAGAAAATGGTCCTCACAGTAGCATTAAGAGGAGAACAAATTTTTACTTATAATTAGACAACTAAGGGGACAAAAGCCTGAGTGTGTTAGCTGCATCTGAGTTTCGAAGTCCTTTAAGACACCTATCTCTTAAGAACACAAGGGATAGACTCATAGTATCATAGAACAGGTTAGAAGGGCCCTTAAAAGCCATCTCGTTCCAATCCCCCTGCCATAGGCAGGGACACCTCCCACTACATCAGGTTGCTCAAAGTCCTGTCCAACCTGGCCTTGAACATTTCCAGGGACAGGGAATCCACATCTTCTCTGGGCAACTTGTTCCAGTGGCTCACCATCTTACAATAAAGAACGTTTTCCTAATATCTAATCTAAATCTATCTTCTTTCAGTCAAAAGCCATTACCTCTTGTCTTATCACTGCATGCCCTTGTAAAATGTCCCTCTCCAGCTTTCTTGTAGGCCCCCTTTAGGTACTGGAAGACTGCTATAAAGTCTCCCCTGATCTCCTTTTTTCCAGACTAAACAACCATATTTCCTTCAGACACTCCTCTTCAGACTTGGGCTCTAGACCCTTCACCAGCTTCATTGCCCATCTCTGGACCTGCTCCAGTGCCTCAACGTCTTTCTTGTAACGAAGGACCCAGAACCACACACAGTGTTCGAGGTGTGGACTCAGTAGTGCAAAGTTCAGGGGGACAATCACTTCCCTGGTCCTGCTGGCCACACTATTTCTGATACAAACCAGGATGTCGTTGGCCTTCTTGGCTACCTGGACACACTGCTGGTTCTTATTCAGTCAGCTGTCAACCAACACCCCAGGTTCTTTTCTGCCATGCAGCTTTACAACCACTCTTCCCCAGGCCTGTAGCTTTGTATTGGGCTGTTGGGACCCAGCTGAAGGATCTGGCATTGAGTCTTGCTGAACCTCTTGTAATTGGCCTTGTCCCATCAATCCAGCCTGTCCAGATCCCTCTGCAGAACCTTTCTGCCCTCAAGCAGGTCAACACTCCTGCCTAACTTGGTATTGTCTGGAGACTTCCTGAAAGGTGCACTTGATCCCTTTGTCTAGATCATTGATGACAATATTAAACAGACCTAGCCCCAGTACTGGGCCCTGAGGAGTACCACCTGTAACCAGCTGCCAGCTAGATTGAGCTCCATTCACCACCATTCTTTGAGCCTGGCCATCCAGCCTTTTTTTTACACATCAAACAATATTCCCATGCAAGCCATGAGCAGCCACATTCTCCAGGAGAATGCTGTGGGAAACAGTATCAAAGACTTTACTATAGTCCAGGTAAATCGCATCCACAACCTTTCCCAGTGTACATTTGCTAATGTACCATTATAACTTCTCTATGGTTTAATTGCCTTCAAAATCCATTAGAAATTCAAAACTTGAGGTGTTGGTTTGGTTTTTTTTTGGAGTATTGATACTGGTTTGCATATACTTACTTCCTTCTTGGTTAGTCTCCTTTGTCTAGCTAGCCTATTTTTTTTTTTGAGAAACGATTTTCAAAGATTGTTGTTGCCTTGTTCCTTATCTTTTCATGTCTCTGGATATGGTGGGACTGTTCTGCTATAGCAAGTGATAGACCTCATGAAACTATTTGACTATTTTAGCTTTTTTTTCTTGGCACTATTTTTTTGGTGGTGATCACTTGACACATGTGTCTCGTTTCAATTGTCAGATTTTTTTTTTTTGTCAAGTCTACTCATTCTGGGCATAAATCATCACCTTGCAGCCTATCTATGATAAGCTCAAAAATGAATTGCCAGAATAGATGATGTGCCAGAATTAGATTTAGAACCTGCATGTGCTAAAGAGAGAGTAAGTCATGCCAGCAGAGTAACATTGATTGGTGAATATAAATGGTCCTGCTCTGCCCCTTTCATACCTATCTTGTCTTTAAAAATGTGCTCTGAGTCTCAGATCTGAAGCAGGTGGTACAAGTACAGGTGAGTGTCTTACAGCCTTTAATTACCTGTGATATCCTGGAGGGCTAATGACAATCTACTACATGGATTTCTGCAGAGATCATTATTTTCCCTTTTCAAAGACTAATTATCTGTAGCATGATGAAATTTGTTGTCTAGCATACAGAAATTATTATTTCAGTCTAAAAATTAAAAATCATGAATCAAAGATGTTTTGTGTTTTTTCAGTCATGGTTTTACTTTTGTTTCTCTATGATTGAATAGTTTGCATAAAGACTATATTAAATATGTGAAAATATTAACTTAAATATGTTTGTGAAGTGCTTTCATTGGAGCCTCTTCATCTAAATTACATGAGACACTGTTGCATGGGATCTTTCATATTATTGGGTGGTAAATGAAATAAGTGAAGCCCTAGGCAACACAGTACACGGAATTACCTAATGTGACTATATCCCAAAGCAATGCATGCCCTGTTACATCTTTTGACTAAATTGACTCATGAATATGCAAAATGTGGTTAAATTGTGGGGAATGCAAAGCTATTTACAATTCAAATACCATCACCCAAATGCATATTAAAATTAATGACTTTTGGATAAATGTTAATGAATAGGAAATAATTCTGCTTTAAAATATAAGAATATTCATACATCAATAATTGATGTATTTTGCTTTTGAAACTAAGTAGCTTCGTTTCCAGTTAGAATAGAAAGAATGCCACACTAGCTATTTGTACTGTTTCTTTTTTAATCAGAATTTATGCCTACAAATAACTTCATGCTGCTTTTCTGCTTCTCAGCATGACCTTATTCAGAATTATTTTACGCATAATTAGGTTTTGCATACACAGATTAACACCTTGGCACAAACATGACACATGACTAGATTGGACATTCTAACTGTCAAAAATTCATGATACAGGTATGGACCAAAAAGGCAAAAGCAGGCATGTTTCAGCATGTTTGCTTGCATGTTTGCTTGCATGTTTGCAGGGATGGATAAAGTTCTGGATGATGGGAAAAAACCTCATGAAGTTAGGAATTTTCTGAAGTTATTACCTTGAAATACAGACATACATTCAACACTACAATAGAGCAAGCCAATATCTGTCATATGTGATGATGGCAAGTTGAATCATTAACTTGTTAACCATACATTTCTGCTTTTCACAAGCAAACAGACAGTGCTGTACTTTTAAAATTTCAAGTTTAGTCTTTAGTCGATTACTCTGAATAAGTAACAAATGTGAGAACAAGATCTAAGTGAAATTAAAGATCCTCTGTTTTAATTGTCATTAAAACTGAACTTAAATCTTGGCTTTAGAGAAAGTGTTATCTTCTGCTCAAGCAACTAACAAAAGGTCGGATATTTTTAGGTAATGTAATCTTCAAAATTTCATTACTTCATAATGGTTTGAGCTTGCTTTCTACCAAGTATTTTTTTGCAACATGAAAATATTTCTGATTCAAGTTTTGTTAGTTCAATGAAAAAAGAAGGGCAAATAATGAAGAGATAGCAACAATTTATGAAACCAGTATCCCCCATCTCCAGCCATTTTTAGCTAGATACCCCAGATTGCTGCTCTGAGAGCTGTACTGAAATATGACTACACCGAAGCTGATAGTCAACAGATTGACACTAAAATTCATTGAAATTAATAGTTAAATGCATTAACTGTAAAGGATTATTAATTTATCTTCTGACATGATGCCTTTGTAGCCCATTCACATTCTTAGGTGGAAGGTGCACTTGTATTTTGACGTTTTCCTTCTATCCCTCTCTAGTAACTAAAATCTAAGGCTGATCTTATGTCACGTATTTCATAGTGAAAAAAATCAAGATCTTTTCTACAGATCTGGTATCACCTGAATGCAAATAAATCTAAAGAATCTCTTAATCCTATAAATCACTTTCAATGCAACGCATAGAAGAGGCACAGTAATTGATACATCTCATAGTTTATCCTCAGAGTGTCCAAGCAGAGTACACAAAAAACCCCACCGTATCCAAACACCTCCCAATTTCCTCACAAAAAAAGTTCAAACCCAACAAAAAAAAAAAAAAAAAAAAAAACACAAAAAAACAAACCAAACAAACAAAAAACCAACAAAAACCCAAAACAACCTTCTGAAAGCATATTGTGGGAAAAAAAAAAAAAAGAAACAAACCCAAAAACCAACAAGCAGCAAAAAAAACCAACCCGAAAACCAAAATCACAGTACCTTCCTTTTTGTTTCTAATTAAAATTTAAATATTTGCAGCCACTTAAAATGAACATCTTTTTTTGCAGTTGACTTAGTTTGAGCAGTGAAAATATAACCATATTTTCTATAAATGTATATACTTACAGTGTACATCTATATTTCTATATAGTCATTTTCAGTTCTCTTTTGCATGTGTTTGCAGAATGCTGTAGAATTTTGATCATGAATGAGGCAGGGCAACATTCAAATCCTAAGTATTCTGCTCACATTGAAATTAAAGTAATAAAAATATATTCTGTATATGTCAGGGTTTGTGACTTTGATAAGCCTTTCCTGAAAATGTTTGGCTTTCCAACAGTCCCTACAAAAAAATATGTACATGATGAAAACATATTTTCTTTGGAAATAAATTACAGCAAAGCATTTAAATGATTTATTGAGAGGCAGAAAGAAACTGTCCCATCTCACATTTTATAGAAAGAAAAGTTGTCTGATTAAATTTTATATTTCATGCACCAGAAAGCATGCTTTCTGTAATCCAAATCTTCGATCAACTACAAATTACTGGGGACCATGAATTCTGTGGAGATAGAAATAAGTGAAATGTCTTCAACAGCTGAAAACCAACTTACCCACTTAGAAGAGTGATAAACCAGGTTTTGAATTTGATTTCTTTAGTGATAGAAGTACTCTAGCAATCTTTAAAAAAAACCCCGACATTGCAGGACATAGAGAAAACTCAAGCACTCAGTAGGTCATATCAAAAAGCAACAGGCATAACTGGTTGTCAGGCTGAATTATTATGTGACTCTGAAAATGTGCTGTATGATATAATAAATTGATATGTGTCTACTTTCTAATGTTAATTTCTCCAATCTGTCTATAGCAAGTTTTTATACAAAATGTGAACTGTGGGTATTGTACTCCTGTAGTTAGGCTTCTGATTGCAGCTCATGTCTGTATTTTGTTATTTTAGAGTGGAAATATTTTGAATGTAATACTAAATGAGTATGAAGAAATTCCATCAGTGTGTCTGAGTGTGATTCAGGGTATCACTGAGAATAAATAAGGAAATTAAATGAAGAGACATTCTGGCTATTTTTTATGGTGTAACATGAATGTAACAGAATGAAGACTTCATTTCTTTGTAGATGCTTTTTTGTTTGTTTGGGTTTTTTTCCTTTTCTTAATAGTCTTAACCTAACATAGTGTGTGTTCCCTCAAAATACTGGAACAAAAGAGAATGTAGATATTGTGCCATTACACCTTTCAACAGTCTCCGTTCAAAATATTGTCTGAAGAAATAGTGTATGTAACAGTAAAATCTTAAGACATCAATGTAGGGCAAGGGTTTTAGGTGACTGAATTTACATATTCTACTCATATTATCAATGCAGATCCTTCAGTCTTGGAAACAGAGAAGAAAGCATCTCCTACTGCTAGCCTAAGACCTACCAGAGCTTGTTCTGTAGCTTTAAAAGTTTTCGAGCTGACCAGCATTGACAGGCATAATTTTCAGCTTTTCTTTGGAGTCAATGGGAATTACTCACACAGATAACATTGGTTAAGTGTTAAAACCAGCGCTGCTTCTTTAGCCATCAGTGTGTTAATTTTAAATCAGTTGAAAACAGTAAAACTGAAAGTATAGAAAAGCTGCTCTCAGTCTCTTGACCTTCCTCATAACATTCAGGGGTCTGGATGCAGCAGCATTTTTGAGTGGGTTAGACTGGAAAAGAGCTTTTGCTGTGTCTTGTTCTGAATTTCAGAAATATATACAGAAAATTTAGGTTATTGTACTGCAGCAAATAATTTGATGGATCTTTTGGAATATGCAAGGTAGTTTCAGTTACTTGTTGTCCTTTACTCCTTTAAAATTTTACTCCTGCTCCAGCCCTCCCTTTACACATTATGGTAAGCATTCAATACTCTGAATTGTTTTTTGCTGTGTTCACCATCAAAACCCTGAGGACAAAAGGATGCAGGGGAGTACGAAGTTATATAAGCTAACAGAGATCAACATAAAGCCGTAACTCTCTGTCTGACCTAACAAACCCTCATGGGAGTCAGTGGTATTTAGCAGTGGGTCATGTGAAGGGAAAAGACTCTGCTACTTTGTGCCCCACGTTATTCCCTGTGGAAATTTCCTGGGGCAGTGACCTGGTAGCTTCTCACCAGGCAGCCTGATATAAATGTCATCCAAAGACTTAGACAAGGTGATGCTTACACTTGTGTCCTAGAGAGATGGATCTATCTGAATCACAGATGAGCAAAGTGACCTCTCAAATTTAGATGATCTCTCAAGGTTAGATGACCTCTCAAGTCCAAGTTAGATGGGAGATTACAGCTCCAGTCTTCTGGCTTGTAAACCACTGCACTCCAGTGTGCCTCCCTCTTCTCTAATGTCTATTTCCCTGTAATACACTTTCACTGATCTGGAGCCATAAACACGCAAAGAGCTTCTCATTTCTATAACCTTTCTCCTATTATAACAAAAAGGTTTGACAAGCATCCTAACATATATTCCAGTGAAACCGTTCATTATAGCAACTTGTAGTCATGATTTAAAAGTTTCAAAATAATTATTAATGGTAAGTCAGCAACCAGAAATGATAAATAAAAGAAATTATGAGGTACACGTTGTGTCAGCTATGGAAAGAAGGAAGTGAACAGTATGATTTGTCACTGCATTACTGAGATTTGGGTAAAAAAGTCTTTTTAGAACAATCCCTGGGCAATCAATTAAAAATTTGCCCGAAATAATCAAATGAAGCTCTAATAATGAGCTCAAATTCCCTCAGCCACAGTATGTGGCCTAATGAAGAGCAAAAATGGAAAATGTAGCTGATGCAAGAGTTTTTATATTTAAGTTCTCTACATTTGCATCAAAAGGAGCATGACCAGCAGGTCGAAGGAGCTGATCCTGCCCCTCTACTCTGCTCTCGTGAGACCTCACTT
>JANHGB010049210.1:6157-26219 GCA_026283785.1 Coracopsis vasa
AGCTTTTAGACCTGGCTCTTTTTTTCTGGGAGCAGAGGCCAAACATACCTTTCTGCACATTGTGCAGCAGAATGCCCCCCTCCAGCTACTAATGCTTCTGGCCAGTAGAGAAGGCTATCTCTGCCTGGTTTTATTTTTATCCTTTTTTCCATGCCCCAAATCTTTATATGCAGGGGCCAAGCACATTCCCCCATTGCAAAGCAGAGCCCTCATGGGTGCTGAGGAGAGGCTCCTCTTGCAGAGCTGCCTGCATTGATGACTGTGACATTCACTTCCTATGACCCTGCACTTATCTGTGGTGTCCTGAGGTCTCCGAAGGATGGTGGCAGTGCCCAGGATGAGCAGTAGCGTGTGGCCTGGGCTTTGCTGGGAAGCGCCATAGCTGCTATTCCCATTGGGAGTGTGTCTTTCCTTCGAGGTGCACAGCAACAGGAGCGAGGTGTGGCTGGCGAGCAGCCAGGGTATGTTGCTAGACTTGGGAGCTCAGTATGGTCCTGCTTGCCTCCAGGGTTATCTCACCTCCTGCCAGCCAGCCAGGAATGTGTTTCGACTCGCTCAGTGCTGCTCATCCTAATTATACCTTCCTGGAGAGCTAGACATAAATCCCCACCCACCCTCACAGTTCTTCTCCAAACTGATCCTGCTTGCCCTTAAATGGCACACGTTTTTCCTTTGATTCTTATCCCCAGCTATTCCACCTCTCAGCACCTGTGTCCCTTTCCCTCTTGCAGCCCTCAGCTGCCGGGTTGGTGAGTGCTAGAAAAAGATGCCCTGGACCCATACTTGCTTTCTGGACTGTCAAAAGAAATACTCTTATGGCCAACACAGCTTGAGCCTGTGCAAGTCACCACCATGGTAAGTCAAGACCATTCAGAAGGAATATCCTCTAGTACTGTAACTGAGAACATGTGATAAAGGAATTGTTGTAGCCCAGGCTAAGGACGAACCGGAACTCTTGAAGTGCTTTAAGGTCACTTGCTCCAGAGCAGAGCCATCTTCTACATACCATGGCTAAAGAGGATGTTTCTCTAGACACCTTTGCTTTCCCTTGAAGCTGATGTAAATAATTTTCTTGTGCACACCTTAAGCTTTTCTGCAGCAACTGAAGAACAGCTCAAACATCTGAGCCTTTCCCCACAGTTTGGTGGAAGGCACTTCCTATGGGATATGTGATGGACATGTCCAGTCATACAGTTCACTGCAGGAGGCAAGGATCCACGGAGCTGTTCCTGCATGAACTATAAGGAGAACCTGCAAGTGTGGGAATACATTCAATACTGGTGAAGCACAGCAGACCTCAAGGGAGGCTGCTCAGCATGTGTCACCCATGCAAAGAGCAGCGTTAGGAAACATAAAGGTTACAAAGTCAAGCTTGCAGCAAAGAGGCCGTGGAGGCGTTTATGTGTCGGGGTGTGTTGATGCTGTCTTTAGTGGCACAATCTCAGATTGATATAGCTAAAAATATATAAACAGACAAGCTTCTGGGCACACCGGCACCTTTCCTGTCCTCTCAGAGCCAAAATGCTTCAAAAACATGTTTGCTTCTGCCGCTGCGTATCAGTTGATCTAATAAAAGCTTTTGTCTGCCTTTGTTTCTGGAACCGCTTGACTGAAGGACCAGAATAGCACGGGGCATGTTCAGTACAGGATTGCAAACAACACACTTTCTTGGGGATGTTTTGACAGGCATCAGACACCATTGAAGCTGTATTTAGCTTTTGCTAAAGGCAAAGCTGCAGTCAAGTCAGTGGAAATGTGCTTACTGCAATGGGAAGCCAGACCTTCCTGAGACTTTTTCAGCTCTTGCAGGGTTGAACTGTGTGTGCTCCCTAGACAACATACATTTCTATAATTTGATCATGTACCTTTCACATATCTTTTGACATAAGAGACTTTCAATTCCTTCTTAACCTAATTGTCTTTTTCTTACAAAAAATCTGTCATTTGGGCACACCAGGAACCTTTTGAGGTATCTGTAAGCCAGACTTGGAATTTTTACCCCCAGTCCTTAACCTCATTTTTCATATCTATCAGTAGCATTGGTACCAGCGTGGAAGGCAGCAGGGGCGTTACTCTTTCTGTACTCGCTCCTTAAGGACAGTTCAGATCTTCCCTGTTCTCTGGAAATTAAACTTGGACATCTTATATTAATGTTTTGGGTTGGGTTTTTTAACAAATTACCATAGATGGCGGCAGGTTCTCTACCTCCTGTTGTCCTCAAACCCTGTCTGCCATTCTGCAAGATAAGCAAATAGTTGAAACTGCATTACAGAACTGAGTGCAAAGGTCAGTAGAGATCTGTATTGGCCAGCGGGTCAGATGTGATAATATACCAGTCCTTCTGGACATAAAGTGTATTTTAATGCTCTTTGGGGCCATTTTAGAAACTTTACAGAGCTTTTGTCAGTAACAGTAACAAAATTTGAGGAACATTATAAACCAATTTTGCATCTTTAGAGAGTACCTCATAGAGCCTATTAAACAGCCTTTGAGAGCTGTAATTAAATCTTTGAAATACTTCTGGGACAGTTTTGTTTCAGGCTTTGCCTCCAGCCCCTTTGACTTGAAAAAACATGCTTGTTTCCAGGAAGATGGCTGTTGCATGTAACTGAAATTAGAAGTTGACTGGGGGAGCTGCTGGCTGTGAAACACCCTGGTGCTGCTGATGCTGCTCTGAGCTTGGAGGAAGGCCTGGTTGCCTCTGGTAACAGCTAATAAGAAAAAGTAAATTCCTCCTCTTTATTTAGACCCACTTACAATTATTTATTTCCTCATTTTTGCAATCCCGTTACTTAATTTGTCTTGGAATAAACAAAAATAGCTCATCCCATAAGCCCAATAGTGTTCTTCCTTTCCAGTTGGTTGAGACATGTCTCAAGTGTTGCATGATTCAAAATGCTGTCGCTGCTGGACCTGAGGAATTAAAAAACTCTGGTTCAAGAGTCCTGAAGCAGGCATTTGGAGACTTACAAGAAACAACTGGAATTCTTCTTCCTGCCCTGGGAAATAAATGCCAAGTGCAGGATGGCAGCATCCCCTGCACCTCACCAGCGCTGCCCTGGTGGGGCTGAGCCCCTGCAGGGCAGGCAGCCTCAGCAGCCCTTCAGCTCCCCTGAGGCAGCACCAACCTCTGCAATTGCTCTCTACGCTGGCTCAGGGACAGCCTCTTGTGGGAGGGAGAGCACAGCCACCAAAACCATTGAATTAACCCACCAAAACCTGTAAGCCCTGCTGAACATCACAGCATTGAAATTCTATTTCCATATAATACATAAATAATAAAAAGCTTATTTCCTTTACCTTTCAGTTTCTGGTGTTTTACTTTCTACTAGATAAATCTTCAAGCTTTTTCTCACTGTACATAATACCTTAGTCTTTAAAATGCTCACAGCTCCTCAAGCTAGAGCTTTACTTACTGCAAATACCCTCAGCCTTGCTGTAGTAGGATGCAGCTGGGAAGCACAGCTGGCCCTGGGATCAGTAATAGCATTTTCTCCTCACCTAGGTCCTTGAAAATTGCTCAGCCACCCCTAGGGTGAGACCTCTGGGGCAGCACTCTGGGCAAAGGTAGCATCTTGCCAGCAGTGCCCTGTGTGCTGTACCCTGCTTGTGCCCAGCTGGATCACCATTGCTTGAGCAGAGCTGGTCTCTGGCAGGGGATGGCCAAAGTCTGGCTGAGAGCAGATCTCTGCTGGGCAGATTTCTCTCCCCAAAGCTGCACAATCCAGGAGGGATTTCCATCCACGTGAGGTGGCCTCAAGAGCTCCAGCCAGCCCTGCCTGATGACTCCACTGCAGACATTCACTCCACTGCAGACATTCGCTCCCCTTCAAATCCTGACCTGGTCCAGCTCTTCTGTGCAGCACCTGCACCCCAGGTGAAATGAGTTTGACTGGTCTTAGCCCATGGTTTAGCTGAGTATGTCCACAGCACAAAAATGAGCTCTGTAGTGTGAAGTTGCTCCTATGGCGCTGGGACAGGGTGGCACAGGGGGTCCTCTTGAGCTGGGACTGGTCAGAGTGGCTGTGGTGGGCAGTGTGACAGTAACTAGGATGTCCTGTGTGGCCAGGGGCACAGGCTGGATGCACTTCTATGTAGCTCCGGCAGCTATTGGCCTGGAATAAGATGTCGCTGAGAGACTGCTGACTGTCTCAAACCAAAGACCGCCTCCCATGGACTTCATAGGAAATCCCAAAAGTGAAAAAATAAGGAGGAATGGGAAGGTTTAGTCAGAGGCCTTTCTCCTGGGATGAGAGTGGCATGTTGCAAACAGGAGGTGGAGAAGAAAGAGCAGGTCACCATGATGAAGGAGGAGCGGATGGAGCTAGGAAGTGGCCCTGATTTCACTTAAATTCCTGGGGGAGACTGAGGCAGAGATGATGCTCACATACCTGTTTCCCAGCCGTCTCCCTGAGGTACACTGCATGGCCTCCAAGCAGCAGGCACAGGTAGCCCAAACCCAAGCCCACCACCCCAGAGCACCCAGCATACCCAGCAATGTCTCCAAGTCAAGAGGATGCAAGAGCATGCCGAAAGCAGCCCTTCCAGTTGTTGCCATTGCAGGGGATGGAGAGGCAGGGCAGTGTGGTGGAGATTGAATCTAGTGATTATTTAAGGGATTTGCTGTCTCTTTCGTTATCCCTCTCTCTCTCTTTTTCCCTTTCTTTCTTTATTTTTTTTTTCCCCTTTTCCCTCCCTCTTATCCCTTTCGTGGTGCATTTGTCTTCGAGAAACCTGGGGTGTTCTTTTCATCAGTTCAATCTCTCTCTGGCACTTGAGTCCTGATTGGCTGAAGGACTTAGGGAAAAAAAAAATCTTTAATTAAGTAGATAATCTCTTCTTAGGAAGTTCTGCGGCTCCATTTCACCAACCCCCTTTAGCTCTTACTTTAGGATTGGTTACCCTTCGCAGAAGTTGGGATTCAGGAGGCACACGCCTCTTCATCACACTAGGACCGCCGGGTGGAAAATAGCTCCATCCCTTCCCTAATTTTGTTGTGTTTCCTTTTTTTTTATTTTGTTTTTCCTCTGGTGGTACCCAAGGTTTTTTTAGGATCTTCTTTCTCTCTTTTTATTTGGATTTTATGTTTCACATGGACCCTTATCTGGGCATCTTCTTCCTCACTCCCTTCTTCCAATCCTGCTGTGCCTGGTGAGTATCAAGAGCACCTCAGTCTGTGTCACAGGCAGGTGCTCTTCCTGGACACCCTAAGGAAATTCTTCTTCACCTTCCTAAATGTCCCCTTTCCCACTTAGCTCCGTCCTAGTCTTTAGTGGGACCAGATATTTAACTAAAAGTCCCAACACGCTTGTCGGCAGAGAGGTTAGATCTAGTTTTCCCCCGCACCTCCCAGCAATAACTATATGGGCCAAATCCTGAGCCAGGGTACAACAGAGTAGGGGAGAATGGAAGCAGAGGATCTGGTCCCTCACTTCCAACTGGGAAGATAACCCAATGGGAAAGCCAGGGATTTCTGTTTCTCCAGAGACTCACTGTCAGCTTGTCTCTGGTCTTAATCAAATCAAGCAGGGCTTCTCCCGTGCTCCCCAAATAAGACAGTCCCTGATTAAGAGCTCAGAGCCAGCAGGGGTGAGTTAGATCCGCAGGAGCATCAGTCCGGATGAGCAGCCAGAGACCCGGGCTCCTTGGCAGGCACAGGGTCAGGATTACACATGTCTGAAATGCACGTATTAAGATTTCCTGGGGAGAAGCTTTTGCTGCGGAGATTGCTGCAGCTTGGTTCCCATCCACCTGGGTCCTGTCAGACCAGCTCCCCTGTGTGCAAACCTGCAGTCATCTCCTGTGGGCATCCTGCTCTGTCCTAAAGATGGGTTTAGATTTGTTTTATAAGGGTGAGCAAAAAGGCATTAGAGCTGCATCAAATCTCATATCATTCCTTGCAAGGTATATTTATACCATTCCCAAATGGACTAAACTGATCTGCCTCTGTAGGTGTTTTTTCCTTTGTGGTTTTTACTGAGCAGTAGTAAATTTTACTGAATTTATTCTCAATTTCTGTGATGCCCTGGGGAATCTGCTCCGCAGGTAGCAGACTCGTCGCTAACAGCAAGGAAAGTCTTCTCCCTTTCAATTACCAAAATCCCCTGCTTCCCCCATAGCAGATCTCTGGGGTTATCACCATGGATGGAGAAACCAAAATCAGAGAGAGAGAAACTCAGGAGTAAATGGGAACTCGCTCCTGTTAGGCTGGGAGTGAAATTTATGTTCTTGCAGAGATTTTCTAATCCCTTCATTAAAAGAATGTGCGTCAATTTGTATATATCTAAATATTATACAGCAGCAAACTCCAGGTAAATCTCCCTTCTGGAAAAAGAGGAATATGTACATTGTGCAGATAGGCGAGAACTCATCCTGATTTTATCTTTATCTTTCTGCTGTCTGTGTCTTGCTTTCCTGAATATAAACAGGTTTAGAATACATCAAATTTTTTTTTAAATCAACATTTTAAAGAAACAGTTCAAAGGGGAGAAATTTCAGAGCACAAGGTAGACTTAAATAAAGAAATCCCAGGCATTTTCAATGGAAATTGGATGTCTAAGTTCACTGTCTGCCTTTCAGAAGTTTTTATCTAAAAGGAAAATTTATAGCTATCCAGAAAGCCCTGTTTCTCTCTGCATGGGGCTCACAGGTCATGATTTCCTAACAGAAAGTAAAATTGCAAACTTTATTCAAAACTATCATATTACAGATCCTGTCCCTTAAGTCTTGAGGAGAAAAAAAGCAAGGTTCATGGGAATCATACAATAATCTGCTTGCAATTTTTGCTGGTCTTCTTTATCTGATCCAACATCTTCAAACACAAGAAGATAGCTTCTTCCTATGATTTAATTGCGAGAATTGGGAGTGAGGGGCAATATAGTTCAACAACAATGGTTTATACGTATATATGTGGCCACTTCCCTTCTGTGAGCATGGATTAGATTCTGCCGTGTTGGCTAGGTTGAATGGTCAATGTGTTCCTAGATGAGCAAAATGTCAGGGTTGCATTTAGGAACCTAAAAAGAAATAGAATAGGAGAAATGAAATAGAATAAAAAAAAAAAAGTAAGGCTCCAAATGCTACTGAGTTGCTGCCTGGTTTCTATCCCGTGGGAATAATGTGTCAATCTCTAACACAGCAGCTCATTTCTGAATGTTTTTTACATTTCATCTGTGCCATTGCCTTTAGTTTCCAGTGTCACTGGTTTTCTAACAACTTAGGGGAGCGGTACTTGAGAATGAAACCCAGATCCAAAGCAAAATTATATCCATTTTCTGTATTTACACTAATGTCATTAGTGTAAATACAGCTTTATAATTTTCTGAAGAGCTGAGCCAGCAGCACAGTAGCATGAGCAGCTGATAAGTTATCAAATACTTTAACTGGAGGTTTCATAAGGCTCCTGGGGCATATTAAACTGAGGAGGGAGGTGGTGTTATTGCTTAAAGTTGCAACTGAGCAGAAATTATCAGAGGCTTATTAGCATTTGATAGGTGTAAAATATAATGGGACAGCTGCTTGGCAGGGTTATTTGGTTTTGGGTTCAATAAAATTGCAATAGAGAACTCCTGCTATAGATATTAATTAGCTTTGAGGCAATTTCCTAATAGCAGATGCAAAGAAAATCACTTGCCCTAGATTTGTCTTTTACTTGGATGCGTGGAGTTGCAGTGAGGGAAGCAGCGTGCCCTTCCCAGGGCTCTGTATGGGCTGGGAATAGGGCTGAAGAACACGGGGGGACTCCTCTCTCTACCTTCTGATGTCTGTCTCTGCTCCACTTTGGTCCTGTAGCACTGTGCTGGAGTTTGAAGGTAGAGGGAAAGAGGTTTCGATATCTAAAACCCTGTGAGCTTTCTTAGATAAGGGAAATAATTTCAAGTGTTTCCTTTGAAGTGTGTGATTTCAGAAAGTTTTAAATCAGTGTGGTGACACTGAAGTCATGGGGGCTGGTTTACACCTGCCGTGGATGCACCTAGCTGGTTAGTTTTTAGCGTTACATTCCACTTTCCTTTACAGTGGTATGGAATATTAGTAGAAATAAACTAAATAAAAATCACAGTACAGAGACAAAAATGAAGAGAGATTAATTTTCATAGTGATTCCTATTTGTGGCACAGGGGTGACTATAGTAGCATTAGCAATTTTGCACTACATCCATGGCTTAATTACTCCCTGCCCTTGCTGGAGACTATATCCAAAAGAGATATGCATTTTGCTTAGCTAGATCATATGAGCAAAGACAAAGAGCACAGATTTTGTCTCCGTTATTTTCTTTCCTTCCCTCTCAGTGTAAAAATGAAGAATTTCAGCTAGCCTCCAGCCATACAACAGTCCCATCACCACTTCTCCCAAACCCACTTGCAGCTGCAGGAGTTAAATGTGGGGGTTCAAGTGTACAAGTCTAAATGAATCCTTTACTTGTCTAAGTCCTACAAACCCGCCCAGCAGCGTGCCTGCCCGTGGATCAGAATGCTCAGGCAAAATGCCTTCTGTCTCTCCGACTTAATAAAAATGTTCAGAATATCCTGCTGGGAAATTGCTACTGTACCATTTATTCAGCTGCAGATGATGAACCGGCATATCCTGAACTTGGCGTTTTTGTGAACCTTGAGGTTTATCCTGTGAGGAACAGATCCTCTGCTTCAATGCAGTTATGTCAATTAACACCTGCTAACAGGCTGGTTAGTAAGCGTGGGTAAAGCCCTTCCCAAAATCTTCGTTCGCGAAGTCAAGCCATCAGATCAGACAGGCTGGTTTGCTGTAAACCCTGAACTTGTGGATTACTGTCCTCCTCCTAAAGCTACCCTTCCAACTGCTCAGATGTTCCTAACCCAAGATGAGGCCAGCAAGGGTTTGAAGCAAATCCTTCTTGCACGCTGTGAATTCAGCTTTTCCTACCCAGGTAGGACACAAAGCAGATGAGATGTATCTCTTGTTTTGGCCACAACAGCGAGATAAGAAAGGACTTGCAGTTCTCTAGATCTTGCCTATACAGGAGCATTTTGCCAGGGCTTTCTCATAGCTTCTACCAGGGGCTCAGATTCACACTGACACCATCCTGAGTGTGGTCCCCATAGCACAGCGCTTAAGGTCAAGGCAAAAGACGTGAGGGAAACCAGATGGAAAAATGACCTGTTCATGCTGCTACCCAGTTGCGTTAGGATGGGGACCCATGGAGCTTACACAGTCTGAATAGCCCCAGGTTCATGGCCCTGTGTGATTCAGGTCACCCGATGCTCTAATCACCCGGCTATAGATGCCGTCTCTCCAAGTCCCAGGAAATATTTAATTAGCTGTACAATGCAGAAGCAGCTCCCAAAGGAAAATTCCTCTGCAAAACAGCCATCGACTTCGTGCTAAAGTACCCACGGGGGTTGGAGCGCAGCTGGGTCTGAATCCCAGGCCTGGAACAAAGGGAAAGGATCTCCTGCTCTTGCAGTGCTCTGGCACAGCCCTCTCCCTCCTGTTTTGGCCCAGGGGAATCTTTCCCAATGCGAGCTTCATCAATATGGATGAATTTCCACAAAAAAAAAATTAGACTTGCCAAAGTAAAACTTTGCAAACCAGTTCTCTCAGTTCTGACTAAACTGTGAGCAATAGCAAAGGTTGGGTTTCTTGTGATTTTTACCAAGCTAAAATAATGAGATTGCCTTTTTGTGGTGTACTTCAGAGAGCACCTCTGAGGGCAGTTCTAGTGGAGGTGAATAGGCTCGCTGACCACAGCAGTTTTTTTCCAGGGCAGGGAAACGTCCTATCTAAATCTCTCATGTCCTGCCACCCTGTCTGCGCCTATGTGCATGGCACGGCTGCAACATGGCTACACTTTGTCCCCTGGTCTGGGATGGCAGTGCCTGCTCCTGCCTGTGCTCGATCCCTCGCTGGGATGCATCCACATTCTCCATGCTGGATTTGTAGCAGAACAGGACAGTGCCTTTCTCTCCTTTACCAGGCATACCTGTGGCTCCAGACAGCATCACTTGAAAACACACAGGGAGAAAAAAGCCTTACCCTAACTTGCACCTTTCTCCCCTATATCCATTCATGGTCCACCCATCTACTGGGATTTTCAGGGAATGGAGAGGAGTTAGAAAAAGCAGGAAACATCACTGCACGCCAACTGCAGCTTGGAGCTTGCTGCTCCACTCAAGGGACAGATGTAGGTTAAGGCTCTGCAAGGGCTAGCTGAAAAGGAGAGGCATCCTTCACTGGGAGACATCCAGCATTTGGAGCAGAACATACTCTCAAGGAGAAGCCCAATTCCTCTCAGTGCCTGCTCTAGCTTTTTCCCCACTCACTCCCTCCCTACAAGGTGAGTACTGGATTCCCAGTGGTGGTCACTGAACCTCATAGAGTCCTAATGCTGACTGACATTTGCACTGAAACAGTCTTTCTTGCTGGAGGAAGAGACTTGGACAGGCCAGCATTGGCTCTGCTCTGCAAGCCCCTGAGGAGAGTGATGGAGACCAGCCTTGCAGTCCTTGGAGATGATCCCTTCACACCTTCAGTGGGAACTCCAGGAAGTTGTTTTGGCTAGAACCTCACACCTTCCCCTTGTACCCTCACTGCCCCCCATGCAGTGCCCAGCAGGATGGGGAGGATAAGCATGTTTGTGCTCAGCTACCACTCCAGGAGGAGAGTGAGGGCAGCCAGTGCTGGCACCACAGGAAAACAAGGGACCGTGAGCTGAAGGGATGCTGTCAGGACACACACTGTGAAGGAACAGCAGCGTGACCTCCTCCTTCCCTTGACATATTCCAGCTCCTGGCACTGGGGGCAACACTACCCTGAGCTAAGCCAAGCAGCAGCTTGGTAAGGTAGAAAGCAAGGCTGGCGGAATAGGAAAACACTAGAAAAATGGAGGGGTTGGCATGAAGGGTAGATGTGCAGAGAAAAGCAAAAGGAGGGAGCAGTGGGGGGGTTGCAGCCTGGTTGGAGCAGCAGGGTGTAGGAGAAGGAGAAGGCAGCATCCTGGCTTGCAGGCAGCAGCAAGGGGAGAGACCGAAGGTGCCTGCAGCCAGGAGACAGGCAGGCTGTGGGGGCGAGAGGAGAGCCCTGGGATGCCAGGCATTCCCCAGGCCCCTCCACCGTCACCCCCTCCCTCTGACACCGTCTCTGTCTTCCAGGTCAGTGAATAATTTCCTGATGACGGGCCCCAAGGTAAGAGAAATCCCTTTGATCTCTGTCGCTGATTCCACTAAACCCAGGGAGGGAGGGGCTGCTCCTTCCCACTTCTCTCCACCCAGCCTTAGCCAGAGCTCCCCTCACCCCCATGTTTCCAGCAGCAACAAGGAGCATCAGGAGTGACCTGCTGCAAGCTGCAATTCCTTGGGCTCCCCAACCAAAGGTTCTTTTAAGCTGGTTGGGGCTAGATTTTGGAATTTGTCTGTTGGCACCAGCTGGGGGTGTCACTTGCCATCTACTGCCTCCTGATGATCAGGTTAGCATCAGAACCCACACTCATCGAGCTGGAAAGGTACTTTCTATAGGCCTTGCAGAACACACCTCCCCAAGGAGCACAACTGGAATTGCCAGGACCTTGTTCAGTATTTCTGATCCCATGCCTCCTTGTACCCCTCTTTCTGAGGCTTGTTTTCCTAGCCAGGACCCATTGTAAAATTCACCCCATTTTTGTTCTGGCTGTTCCCCAGGAACACCTCCCAGCCCGTCTGGTTCTTTCTACAGGTGTTAATGCTACAGTGGAGTGACCTTGTCCCAGAGCACTGTCTGTCCCCCTGGGTCTGCAGTGAAGGAGAGGACAGGCTGGGCAGCTGCTGGCCTGGGGCTCCGTGGTCTCTGAGGAGAAGGCTCTGCCTCCTCTCACGCTGGAGAGATAAAGGGTTCCCAATGGCAGGGCTGGCTGGCACACCTCCTAATGTGGCCAACAGCCAGCAGCTCAGCCTCCCCCCCCCGGGAGGGTCAGGCTCTGACCCAGCACAGCACAAAATGCATTCGCTGCTGTTAGTGCTGCCCAGGGAGCCAAGCCTGGAGACCTCAGCTCTGTACATCTCATCTCTGCAAGATGGCACGCAAGTCATTTTCGATTGAAGGCCAGCCTCCTGGGGAGCCTGGGGCCATGTTCTGCCTGTTATTTTGCACTGTGCTTCACCATCCTTCTAGACCCCAAAGCAGCAGGTCCCACAATATGCAGCACAGGGCAGAAAAGCTATGCCTGCATCAGCCCCACTGCTGGGGCTGGGGCTACACCAGCTTTGCACTGTGTGTGATGGAAACTAGAGCTGCTGAGTGACTCTCCTAGGAGGAGCCTCAGAACATTCCCATCCTGTCACCCATGGGGGTTGTCTCTGCATGCTGGCCATTGCACACAGACTTTTGCCACCCGAACACCTGAGGTTTTGCCCGTTGTTAGAGGGGCTGAGCAGGGCACACACCATTCCCCTCCTGACCTGCTGCTGTTCTCCTAGGCCTACCTCATCTACTCCAGCAGTGTGGCGGCTGGGGCGCAGAGTGGCATCGAGGAGTGCAAGTTCCAGTTCGCCTGGGACCGCTGGAACTGCCCCGAGAGGGCACTGCAGCTCTCCAGCCACGGCGGGCTGCGCAGCGGTAAGGAAAGCATTGGGTACCACTACCAACGCCCCCCTGCTGCAGGTTTGGGCCGGGGGGACCCTCTCTTCTCAAGTGCCTCCTTTTCTTCCCCATGCCCACTTGGGATATGCCTCTCCCAGGAATGCCCCAGGGGTTCTTTACAGGAGACAGGCCTAGGTGTGGAGGGCCTGGCAGCAGACAAGGGACCAGGGCCCCAGGCAGAGGTGGACAGAGGTTTTAGAGTGGGGTCTTGCGGAGGCAATTACAGCACAAGGTAATGCTCAGGGACTGGGATCAAGTCTCATTAAGGTTATCTGCTCAGATGCAGGCCTTGCTGGCATTAAATGAGAGCCAAAGGCTCAGCGAAGTCCGATGATTGCTACATTGATCCTGGTGGGTAGGTGTATGGTCGCTGCTCTGAGCCCTGCACAGTGTCCAGCAGAACGTAAGACTCAAGGGGGCTGTGGGGAAGGAGCTGTTTGATCCTTGGAGAAGGCTGCTTTCCCTCTGGGGTGTATTACTGAGATAGGGGGATATTTGGCTGCCTGTGCTGTATCACCACTGCCGAGCTCCCACAGGGACAGCCAAGTGCTAAATTTATCTGCACTCTTGGAAATGGCATGAGTTAGTCTGGTTTGGATTTGGGAACTTCTGTCTTTGTACAGTTCAAGCCAAAACAAAGCTGATCTGACATGTAGGGCTTCCTCTCCACTCCACAAAGCCCTGCCCATTGCAGGTCTCTTCCTACGCTGTCTCCTGATGGCAGGAGTCATTTCCAACACTGGTCTCACTGTAGAATCTGCTCTCCTTGTATTCCCACTTGGCAGCAAACCGGGAGACTGCTTTTGTCCATGCCATCAGCTCCGCAGGCGTCATGTACACGCTGACCCGGAACTGCAGCCTGGGGGACTTTGACAACTGTGGCTGTGACGACTCCCGCAATGGACAGCTGGGTAAGGAGAGGCCAGAGGCCATCCCTCTTCACATCCCTGGCAGCAGGGACAGCTCTTCTCTCGTCTGCTGAGGCCTTCAGAAACAAGTAACTCCTCTTCCTGGTCCCTGCACCCGGAAATAGTGCCCAAAGCAGAGCTTTGCCTGCTCAAACCAAAGTAGCTCTGTGGAAGCTAACGGGGCCACCTCCAGTTTACACCAGCTGAGGCCAAGCCCTTGATGTTTTTCATTACTTTCTAAATGAGCATGAAAGCAGAACGGGGTGGCAGTTTCCCTGGTTCAAATTAAGAACAACTCTGTTTAAGCTGCTGGAGGGAATGACTGTACCATAAGGCAGAGGAGAGGATCTGATGTCGTGTATCTAAACGGCAGGCCTGGTTAGAGCAGTGCTGACCAGGTACCTCAGGACTCCCAGGGTCAGCAGGACCAGGGTGATCCCAGAGCAGACTTACCGGGAGGGAAAGCAGGGTGGCATTCATGAAGCCCTCCAATGTTTGCCAGCGTGGCAGGCACACGAGAGCACAGCCAGGAGAACCGCTGTGGTAGCACACAAGCCTTCATCTCGTTCCCATCACAGTGGTACTCAGGCCCGCAGCCATAAGGGGTCCTGTGTAGAGAACCCCCAGCTGCACTGCTCCAGCTCTTGGCTCAGCTTTCATGGAAAACATTGACATTTTAGTCTTTTGTTTTGAATTGAAAGATGTCTAATGTCAAATTACAAAATCTTTTAAAAGCCTTGCCTCACCCAGCAGCACCAGACAGTTGGTATGTGTCAGTTTATCACAAACTCCCCTGGAATATCCAGTATTTAGCAAGTTGCTTTATTGGCTAATAGTTTTAAAACAGCCGCTGGTGCTTAGGTGTCTGAGATGTGGGATAGCCCATCTCTAGCAGAGCAATGACACACCAAATTTTACCTCTTCTGGAAAACTGAGTTAGTCATGCTACACTTCCTTTCTCCGAAACAGCTGGTTTTATGAAAATTTTCCACTATAAACTTCCACTAAAACCTTGGGAAGCAAAGAAAACTTTTGGGTTTGTCCGAAACAGTGTGATTCCATTCTAAATGCCGTTGCGCTGAATCCAAGTTGGTGAAAGGTTTGCATTCTCCCTTTAGTCCCAGGCACTTGATTTGGACTTCATTATCCACTATAATTACCTGCCTCCCATGAGACACCATTGCCTTTCCCTGAGAGAGGGGACCGCCATGCTCTGGTGAAGCCCGGGCAAGGGCCAGGGCTTTCAAGAGAGGCTCAAGGCCATTAAACCACAACTCCCAAGATGTACCTCAAAGGCATGTTAGGGTCAGAATGTTCCAGATCTCAAATCTTCATAAAGGATGTGGCATTCTTCTCTAGGAGGAAAAGAAGCAAACCGCAGGACATGTTTCCAGTCAGCCAAGCTATTAGAGAGCTCCCATGCAGTTAGGAAAAGTACCCTCTGCATCTTGCTATGCAGTTTCCCAGTTCTGTGCTGATTCCTTTGTTTCTTTGTGATAATTGGTAAATCAGACCTTCTGGGGCCTGATCATCAGGATTCTGGGTGTACCAAAAAGAGGGCCTCCTCGATATGTGTGTGCCAGGCAGAGGTTGTTTGCTGGCAGAGGGGAATCTGTTCCCTCTGACCAGGATGCCTCCACCAGTTTGCTAATCCATGTTAGCAAAATGGTGTCCCTGCAAGTCAGAGTGAACCAGCTCAAGTCAGGGTTTGAGGGAAGCTGAGGAAGACCCAAAGCTTTGTCAATATAGCTGCTAACGCATGATAATGAACAGCTTCTGAATCCTGCTCCATAGAAAGCCTGGAAATTCCTGAGTTTGTCACACAGGACATTGCCTCAGGCAGGCCTCAATAAAAATGCATGAGCCGAAGGGGAGGGAGTTGGGGAGTATCAAGAGGCAAAAGGCTGGATTTGCCCCACAGCCTCCATTCCCTCCCATCACTTCTGAGACCCTTTCTCATCCCCAGAGCCACAAGCCAGCCAGGTGAGGGGGGCTGGCTCCCTAACATCACACATCTCATCTTTCCCAGGGGGCCAAGGCTGGCTGTGGGGAGGCTGCAGTGATAACGTGGGCTTTGGGGAAGCCATTTCCAAGCAGTTTGTGGATGCCCTGGAGACTGGACAAGATGCCAGAGCTGCTATGAACCTGCATAACAATGAGGCAGGTAGAAAGGTGAGCCCCTCTCTCCCCCCGGACCTGGGAGTGCATACCAGATTGGCTCTGGCCATTCACTGTGCAGAGTCAGAACTTGCTGTGGCTGAAAGCACATGTCCAGAAGAAACAACCATCCTGTCAAGGAGAAGGAGATGGCAGCAGTGCTGACACGATGGGTGGTGTTTGTTGTAAGGTAGCAAACCTTCCGTGATTACACTGTTAATGGCTTCCTGCTGCCCTCTTTCTCCCTGTTCAAATAGAGGAGTACCATGGAGAAGCAAATCTGTGAGCTTTAAGCCAACAACCCCTGGGCAGGACCACTGTGCAGGGAGGGTCAATGGCAAACCCCTCCTGAAGGGCCTGGAGCCATGTTTCTCCATGCACTGCTGCATGCAATGACCCCTCTGGCCTTTTTCCTGAATCCCCTCTCTCTCCTCACCCCATAGGCTGTGAAAGGGACTATGAAGCGGACTTGCAAGTGCCATGGTGTGTCGGGGAGCTGCACCACCCAGACCTGCTGGCTGCAGCTGCCTGAGTTTCGGGAGGTGGGCACTTACCTCAAGGAGAGGTACCACAAAGCCCTGAAGGTGGACTTGCTGCAGGGCGCAGGGAACAGTGCTGCCAGCCGGGGTGCCATCGCCGAGACCTTCAGCTCCATCTCCAAGAAGGAGCTGGTCCACTTGGAAGACTCTCCTGACTACTGCCTGGAGAACAAGACGCTGGGGCTGCTGGGCACAGAGGGCAGGGAGTGCCTGAAGCGGGGCAAGGCGCTCAGCAAGTGGGAGAAGCGGAGCTGCCGGCGGCTGTGTGGGGACTGCGGGCTTGCGGTGGAGGAGAGGCGAGCCGAGATGGTGTCCAGCTGCAACTGCAAGTTCCACTGGTGCTGCGCCGTGCGGTGCGAGCAGTGCCGCAAGCGTGTCACCAAGTACTTCTGTGTCCGCAAGGAGAAGCGGGAGCGCAGCGGCGGCGGTGGGGCTGGGCGCAAGCTCAAGAGAAAGCTCTAACTTGTTTCTGCTCCTCCGTGGTCTCGTCTGCCCCTCTCCTGTCCTGCCCTCCCCATCAGCCCCCAGCACCACTTCCTTTGGCTTAGTTCTGTCTCATCCCCAATGCTGCCACACAAGGGGCTGGGTAAAGAGCTTATATGAGACCCCAGGCCTTAGCCATACATGGCGTTTCCCATTAGTGTAGTGGGTGGATGACTTCTGGGAAGACCCTTAAGTGATGGCAAAGCAAGGTGAGATTTGTTCTGTTCAACTCAGAGTCACTATCCAGTGACTACGGTTTTCTTGGTGGAAACACAGGCAGTCCCAATGGCTCCTGCTCTTTTGAGCTTGTCTGTTCCTCAACAACCAACTACTCTGGGCTTTTAAGTGAGATCAACACGTAGGAAAGCACAAGGAAGCGAGATGGCACCACCAGAGTTGGGAAACCCAGAGTGGTAATCTCTACACCAGAAGATATTTCTAGTACCCTAAAAAAATAGAGGAACTAAAATAAACTTGTTACTGCCTTTTATTACATACTACATTATGAGGGAACAGAAAAAGTGTGCAACTCCTTCCTGCAGTAAGCCAGCCTCCACAAGTCCCATATCATCACTTCCTATCCTTTGACAGCTTTGCTAAGCTCTCCAGTGCTTTACTTTGAATTTGAGATGGCAGCAGTGAGATTGAAGCTTCTGCTTGATCTGCCTATTAAACAGCTGTCCTAAAGAGGAGCCCCATCATGGGCTTTTTAAATGTTTTCTCTATATCTTCTGAGCATCTGGGTCTCGTCTCCCTCTTCACCCCAGCATCCCTGCCAAAGCCCTTGACTGATGCCATAAAGATGCCCTCACAGTTCTCCAGTCCCTCTTTCCTCCCATATCTCTCCCAGAGAACAGCTGCCAGCTGAACCCATTCCCCACTTCCTGGTGTACTTGCCAAGCACTCTTACCCTGTCAGCTAACTAACTAAATACTTCCTCCTAGTCTGAGAAAATAATGTCAGTTACTATTTAATGGTGGTGTAAATAGGAAAGTGAAGCACTTTGAAGTTTAATTTATTGCACAGTTACTGTGATATATACATAACAGTTTTTCCTCTACCACTTATTGTATATATTCTATAGGCTAAGCAAGAAGCAGGAAGATTTGGTTGAAGCATCTCTGTTCCCTTGCCTTGGTTGGGGTAGGGAGGGAATAAGCGGTCAGCTGCAGGACCTGGGGAGGCTCACTGCACCATCACAGCAATCTCCCCTGGCCTGTGAGGTTATCATCTGCTTTGCTGTTTGAAATGTCCTTTAGCCAGATGAGAAGCCAGCAGAGCTAAGTTACTCGCCATTAGACCCGTCTTGTAGCCAATATTTGTAAACCAATAGCCAATGCAATAAATCAGTAGCCAAGTGCTTGCAAAACATTGTTGTGTCTAAGTAGTTGGGTGTCTTTTTTCATCTAATCGTATGGATGTATGTGTGTGGATGTACGTACTTATAGTGCTGGAGAGTAAAACCCAGCTGTTTACTCACCTGTTGAGCATCAGAAGAGCTGACCAGTTCTCTCCATGCAGCACAACCTCAGCCCCCACCCAGGAGGAGAAGGGGCCTGTTCTCTCCTTGAACTTGCTTGAGGTTATATCCAACTGCAATGCAGTTGCTAGGAGGAAAGAGGGTGGGTAGGGGGCCAGACAGGGGCCCAGTTGCCCACTTCAGAGATGCTACATTGAAGACACTTAGCAGTCTGTATGTCTCTTTTAGTTATCAAATACTCCCTTGATCCTAGGACTACTTCATTGGAGGTGGCAATTTGCACCTGTGGCAAGCTGGGGTCTCACCAGAGCAAGAGCATTCATGTCAATCTGGCCCTTCAAAAATTGCAGGAAACAATCTTGGCCCATTCTCAGGGAAACCTGAAACACTTCCACTTCACACACCAATCATCAGCTGTTTGTGCACAGCTTCTTATTAATAATGACCTCGCCTTCGGCCTCTTTTGCATTTCTGTCAGCAGTTCCTCCACCCATTGACGTGGTTTAGTGGTGGTCTTGGCAGTCCTAGGGTAACAGTTGGACTTTATGGTCTTAAAGGTCTTTTCCAACCTATTTGATTCTGTGATTCTATGTCCCTGTGGTGGGAATGCATCCTTGGACAGGAAAGCAAAGATGTGGCGAGAGCCTGTCACTTAGCAGGGAAAGCTCCAGCACGGGCTGGCTTTGAGGACCACTGCAAGGCAGAGGACAGCTTATACCCCCTTGCCCCTCTGTGCCCACCATTCCACGGCCAGCTGGAAAGGTAAGAAAAGGAGAAGATGTGGGAGCCGTTTCCCATTTCCTCCTCACTCAGCACATCATAGGGACAGTGCCACCCCATCCCTCCCCTGCCGACAGTACTGCCCCACACGTTTGCCTGTGAAGGCCGTGGCAGAGCCCAGGACGTGCCCGCTGGGCGCAGTGACTCCTGTCGGCGCAGGGGCCGCGCGGGGAGCGTTACAAACACAAGCCCCACCGCCACACGCTCCTTTCTCTGGCCGAACACAGCGACACCGCAGCTGCAAAATGTGCTGACCTCAGCAGCAGGTCGGGGCCGCAGGGTCCCCCCTCCCCGGCGCAAGGACCCCGAGCGGTAAAAGCCCTGCTGCCATTGTGCGGCAGGATTGGATGCTTCCATGTATTCATTTCGGTTTAATGAAGGCGCATTCCTCAGAGGAGAAATATTTACATTCAGCTTCCCAGGTGGTCACCTTCGCCCAGATGACACACAAACAGGCAGCCCCCCGCTCCCTTTTCCAATCCAAACCTCTTTAGAGGGCTCGGGGAGGAGGGGAGCAAGGGGAGGGGGGTTGCTGGGGGGAAGCAGAATAGAGAAGGGAACAAAATGCTAATAAATCAGCCAGCCAGCCCTTTTCCCCTCCCCTCTGTGGAGTCAATGGAAAGTGTCATTTCACATGCTAATCCCCCTCCGCTCTCTTCACAACACCTTTTCCGAAAAGTGTTTGGGAAAAGTCCTTGTGGCCCGTTTACAGCTCCCTGCCGCTTCGGATTCCTTCTTGTCTAAGGCCGCGGCCCCCGTGTGGGTCTCTCCCTCCAGCAGGGCTCCTTACAAAAAACATCTCAACAAAGACTTTGGAGTTCATCAGCCTCCCACTGAAATTCACAGCTGCTGAACAAACTAATCCCCTCTCTTGGCCTTTCTTCTTTTCAATGGGTTCTTGGCTTCAAAGACACTTTGGGAAAGGACTTTGTGGGGACTCACACTGCTCCCTCAATAGAAGTTAGTGCAAGCATTATCTTCAGAGCAAGTGGCTTTACAAACAAATACTGCCTAACAATCTCTGCCCCTCCAGCTCCCCCAAACACACACAAGCCTAGCCTGCAGACATGATGGATAAATAAAGCAACACCAAAAAAATCCCACTGTTTTACAAGTCACAACCATTTGCA